>JANVCL010000008.1:28697771-28727031 GCA_026546855.1 Erythroxylum incrassatum
GATTATCTTTTTACACCACCTTACATACTAGAGATTGGTTTGTCACCAAGTTCACTATTCTAATAACTTCATTTTTTTGTGATAGGCAGCCCAATCGTTATAACATTTAGGGCCTATTCTGCGGATCAAATTTTGACAATTCTCCAGGAGAGGCTTATGGTAATTCTTTTTCTCAGTTCAGCTCTACGAGAATTGTATATTCCATTGATATAATATTTACCAATTCCTCGGCCAATAGAGCTCCCTTTTTAGTTTCCTATTGGAATTCTAAGTATTACGATAATCATGTCTCATACTAACTGGGAAGCTGATAAAATGTAAGTTTTACTCATTTATGACACTTCGTTACATTATTGCAAGTCGTAGCGTTTGTGGGTTTTCCTCATTTTCTCTATTTTAAACGTTTTGGGTGGTTTTGAATCGGTTCTGTGTCTAGGGTTTTGATATTTTGGTGCTGGTATTTTGTAAAGACTATTGGCTGGCATTTTCCGCTAGTTGGGTTTCTTTTTATGCGATTCCGTGTGTGTGTCCTTCCAAGTATGCATATTTGTTTCATCTGTTCAGGTGAAATCATTTCTTCACATTAATGAAATGAAATAATTTACTTGCCATCATGGAATAACTTGTTTTGTTTATTTAGCCTGTCAATTGGTTGTAAATCAAGAAAATATGAAAGACGTTATGGGTTGTTCATCTTCCATTTTGGGCGCACGAACTGTAGCCCATTTTTCTGTTGTTTTGATTGTTATGTGGGTGGCCCTGGAATTGCCGCAGTTGGTGGAAGAAACCTGCAGGCCCATGGGGTTATCCTGCATTTGGATGAGGAAGTAGAAAATAAATAAGTATGGTAATAATACTTTTTGTAGTAAATTGGAGAGGTATATTAAACTTTAATTCTTTTTCCTGTTTGAAATTAATTGTTAAGCTCCACTGCTTTGGTTCTGAAACCTCCAGAAGGAAAGTTTGTTACTCTCTTTGCCTGTTGCGGGTTGACGTGAGATTTTACTTCATAAGTTCCACATTTGTGTTGACATTATTTTTCTAAAGAAGGATGGAGTGCTGACACTTTACAAGACCAATCTTCAGTTCTTTTTCAGTAGAACTTCACAACTGCCTGCTTTGGGTTCTTGCTGCTTGCAATTGTCCCACTTTTATCTGCTTTGTTGAGATGTTTAACATTTTTGGACTTCTGATGGATTGCATGCTTCATTCAAGGTTGGATGTTTACATATATGATTACCTCATCAAGCGGAAACTGCATGCCTCTGCGAAGGCATTTCAAGCTGAAGGGAATGTCTCCACAGATCCTGTGGGTAAGACAACTGTCAAACTGAATAGATGCTCAAGTTATAAAAAGATAAAACAGAAGAAATAGCCAAAAGAAATTCCTTACCTTTTGCTCTTTCATTTCCTTAACGTTATTATAATAATCACTTGATTCTTTTTTGGTATAGCTATTGATGCACCAGGTGGTTTTCTCTTTGAGTGGTGGTCTGTTTTCTGGGACATATTCATTGCTAGGACAAATGAGAAGCACTCAGAAGCGGCTGCATCTTATATTGAGGTTGGTTTATAGATTTTTCAATCAATTCAACTTGTCTAAGTTTGATTTGCAGCCATCAATTCTTTGTCTAAATTGGCTGAAACAACTTCTGTTTGACGTCATTAGCTAGGCAATATCTAGTGTTATTTGTAGAAAGAACAGATGCATATGGTTGTCCTAGTGTTTTTTTTTTTCTGTTCCAGTTTGGAGGTTACCAAGTTTTTCAATTCACTTCTCTACTTCTGCATGAGTATAGGTATCTTTAATAGAAACGAGCTAGTCATTTTTGTTAGGACATATATTCAATTGTACGGCATATATTCGTTATGTAAAAGTATAACTTGTAATCTTGCTAAATAAAAATTATGGTAAATGGTAGAGTCAATTGGCTAAGGCTCGGGAATTACAACAGCAACAACATCATCCACATCCAAAACCTCAGCAACATCAGCAGATGCAGATGCCACAGCTTTTGCTACAGAGGCATGCTCAACAGCAGCAGCAACACCAAAGAAGAGATGGGAACCAACATCTGAATGGTGGTTCCATTGGACTTGCCACTAATGATGCATCAAGACATACCACTGCAACTGCAAGTGCTATGGCAACACAAATTTACGAGGATAGATTAAAGCTTCCACTTCAGAGGAATTCCTCTGATGATGTGGCAATGAAGGTGCTAAGTTTTTATGAAGCAAGGAAGAGTGGAAGATTTTTTCATTTTTTTGGTGAACAATAGACTTCATTCTTGTATCACTATGATTTCCATTCTAACATTTCTATTTGCAGCAACGGCTAAGTGACAATGTGGGTCAGCTTCTAGATCCTAATAATGCATCGTTGTTGAAAACAGCATTGGGTGGTCAGCCTCCTGGGTACTCTTCTTCACCGTAGTTTTTATTGCTATGCTTATGGGATATTACATTTTTTTACCAATCAAATTAGTGAAACCTTTATGCACTTTTCTCTTCTTCTTTTTCCCAGACATACACTACATGGTGCACCTGGATGCTCAAGTATTCAAAACCGTAGTCAACAGCTGCCTGTGTCTACCCAGGTAAAGTTGTTTTTGAGTTTAAAATTTAACATGCCCCATTTTTCTAATATAATCTTGTGAAACAGGAGATGAAGACTGAGATGGCTGCAATTAGTAATTCCAGGAATGCTGGTTCTGAAGGATCTTTAATGGGAATGCATGGTACTTTCTGTCTAGAAACTTTTCTGGAACAAAAATTTACTTTCCCATTAGGGCCTTCTCTGTTAGATTTATTTGTAAAAATTTGGTGTTACCTATTGCTTATGAAAGTTTGATCTGATTTGTGATTGCTAGCTGATGGCATTCCTCACATGCTAGTTTGGTAGGATAAATTTTATTTGTCAATGAAAAATTGTCTTTGTTAAAATTTCATTTGGACTCTGCTATTAATCAAATTTCTGGAGAGAACTATCATGAACTGGAAAATAACCATAAGGTTTGAAAATTTATTGTAGATTAATGCAGTGGTTCATATGTCATTTTTATTGGTGCCAATTTAGGGAGTGAGATTTTTTTAATCTATGGGCTTATGTTTAGGTTTTGCTTTTACATTACTGTAAATATTTGGTTGACTTGTATTTTCAGGTTTAGCTATTGAGACCCTTTTCCTCCATACTTTTTTCATAACTCTTAACTGTCTTGTCATTTTCTCTTTATTCCGCTTTATTTTTTTTTTACCTTTTCTGTTTTGGATTTGAAATGATGTGTCATAGAGAAAAGAAAGGAATCCAAATTTATTGCATTTGTATACCTTAGGATGTTCAATTCATTAATCTTTTCTGTTTTCCTTTTTCTTTCTAGATTTGGTTATCAATGCTTGAATTGTTAATTTGATTACCAAACTGTGTGAAGTACTTATCATTTGAGTTTGCAACTAACTGGTTCTGGTATTTGTATAGGATCAACACAAGGGGGAGACAAATTGACTTTGAAAGGATGGCCTTTGACTGTAAGTTTCTGAAACGATAACTGATTGGGTCATTTAACCTCCTTGAGTGATGCATAGGGAAATTTTAGCAAATTTATTTAAAATATCTTATGCTAAACTTATTTTATTTTATCCTTTTTATTTTTCCTGCATTACAGTTCTGACCTTGGTTCCTTTTTTAGGGGCTGGAGCAGCTTGGGCTCCTTCAACATCCAAGGTTGATGCAGTCTCCACAGTCTCTTAACAAATTTCAACTTCAGCAGCAATTGATGCTTCACGCACAGCAAAACTTGCCATCTCCATCTGTTAATGATTTGGAGCGTAGAAAGCTAAAAATGCTTGTGAATAGCCAGAATATGGCTGTTGGGAAGGATGGCTCATTTAATTCTGCTGATGCGCTCAGTAACATTGGATCACCAATGCATGTTGGTTCTCCTGTAATGTCCCGTGCTGAAACAGATGTGATGGCTAAGGTACTTATTTCTCTGATGTTAGACTGAGGATTTTTTCTACTGTGTGCTTTCTTCAGCTAATTTTCATCATGGATTTGCTTATATGGTTGAGGTTTCCAGTTGCAGCAACAACATATGCAGAACAGTCAACAGCAGCAACAGTACCCACAGCATCCTCTTTCAAGTCAACAATCTCAGAGCTCAAATCAACACCTCGCACAGCAAGAAAAAATTATTGGTTCTGGTGGCATGACTGTTGATGGCAGCATGTCAAGCACCTTCCAAGGAAATGAACAGGTATGCTATATTTAAACTGCTGATTTTCTGATGTCAGCTTTCAAAAGGAAAAAAAATAAATGGCCTGAGGGTTGGAATGCAATGTAGGTCAGATTTCTATGACCATCCATTCATCAAAATATTTGGTGCTCGAGTAAAATGTTTGAACACTAAGAAAACTATCATCCTCTTGTATACTTAGACCGTATATGGACCATAAGAAGTTTTCCTTTAACTTTGTTCTTAGATAATTATTTTTTATTTTCTTTTTTGTTTAGAAAAGTTCCTTTTCCGGAAATTGGAATTCCTAACTGCATACTTGATGGATTTAATTTCAAATCTGTGGATGCTTCAACCATGAATGTTCTGCACTAGTTACATTATTGAAATTATTTTTCTTTGGTTCTCTTTTCATTATGTTCTGTTCATTAAAGGCTTCAAAAAGTCAGATTGGGCGCAAGAGAAAGCAACCGGGATCATCTTCAGGCCCTGCCAATAGCTCGGGGACTGGTAACACTGCTGGACCATCTCCAAGTTCTCCATCAACACCTTCTACACACACACCAGGAGATGCTATGTCTATGCCTTTGTCACACAGTGGTGGATCGTCGAAACCTTTGCTTATGTTTGGCTCTGATGGCTTGGGTTCTCTTGGATCAGCTGCAAATGAGTTGGTTAGCAAAATAATTTATCCTCTACGGCATTTTTGACCTTCTAAGTTTCCATTTTTTAAGCTTACTACTAATATTTTAACCTTTAAATGTGTTGTTTTGTTAATTGATTTAAGATGGGACAAGCAAATATAGTGTTTTCTGAATACCTTGTGCTTACAAAGGGCTTTAAACGTTTGATGTTTCATTTTTGAGATAACTTCAACTATGAAACCTGATGTTTTTAGAGTTTGAAAAGGCAAAATAAGTTGCAATTCTGAAATCTATAATTTCCAAAGCAAGTTGTTTTCTTCATACTAGTATATGTTTTTCAATGATAATATAATTTTAATGAACTCTGGAATTTGTTGCATTTAAACTCAAAAAGGTTGTCCAAGAGAATTTAAATTGATTTGTCCTCAAGTAGATGTGGAGGGAAGTTGATTATTGGCTTCTAATTTACTTCTATACTAATACTGGCAGAACACTCACAAACTTGTGTAATTTTACAATTTTGTGATAGTTTCTCTGATATCTCATTATGTGATTGGTTGGTAACGAATTGTGGTTGTCATTTACATGTAAAAGTTGGATGATTGAGACAATCAAATGCAGGCTGATATTGATCGGTTTGTGGATGATAAGATTCTAGATGACAATGTAGAATCCTTCTTTTCACATGATGCGGCAGATCCTAGAGATCGAGTTGGTCAATCTGGAGATGTCACCAAAGGTATAACTTCCTTATTAGTCTGACCATGGTCTCGTAAGAACACTTAGAAGGTGAAGGTTTAACTAATTAACCCAGTTTTGATGAAATCAGAACAAATTGTTTGGAGTTAAAAAATTACCCAAAACTTGTTCTACCTACCGGTTTTCACTGTATAACTGACTCGTATCAATGATCGTGCCAGTTGGATTGACTGATCTGTTCCATCCCACTAAGCATTGGTATGGAATAAAGCAAGCAGCCACACCTATGGAATTGGGATGGAGAGATGATTTTTTCTTTAGCTAAATTGTCAAGAAGGGACACAGGCAAAACTATTTATTAGGGATGGACACAGGTCACTAATTTTTACAGATGATAATTGGGTGTTTTTACCAATAAGATACAATTAGTTGACATTTATGACTTAACAATGTCAAGTAGTCAACAGATGAAGAAAATTTACCAATGGATGCATACTGTTAATAGATTTTGTTTGTTTGCATATATTGGCAATATCCTTGATGATTATCTGGTATGGTTTGTGCAACTAATATTGCCAGAGTATGAACATTAATGGTGGTCACTCATAAATCAATTTTCATTTTGCTCATCTTTAATTAGTAACAGTATTTCTCTCTTTAAAATATAGTTTTTGGTTCATGCCCCTTTTACACAAATTTCCAATATTTTTTTAAATATTCTGTATCTGGCCATTAGAGCTTGACATTATTTCCAAGACAGGTATTACATTTTCGGAGATCCGGCATATTCCTGCAAGTACAAGTAAAGTTGAATGCTGTGACTTCTCATCAGATGGAAAATTGCTTGCTACTGGTGGGCATGATAAGAAGGTAACTATTGTATATATGCGAGTCTGCTGGAACGTCATAAATGCATTCTAAAAAAACTGGTGCAGGATATGTTAAATCCTTCTTCAAACAAATCTTGTTTTTTAATTGTCATTGTCATGGTCATGTACTACAGGTTACATTGTGGTGTGCAGAGTCTTTTACAGCGAAGTCTACCCTTGAGGAACATTCTCAATGGATTACTGATGTTCGTTTCAGCCCAAACATGTCAAGGATTGCTACATCTTCAGCTGATAAAACTGTTAGGGTTTGGGACACTGATAATGTTAGTAATAGTGGTCTACTTTAGTAGATTTTAACAAACATTTGTTTTTGCCTGCAAACAGTAGAATTTTGAAATTAATCTACTGTATGATTGAAAGGATTCCATAATATGATAACTGTTTATCTTCAAATGGTACATAAATTGTACAACTGTTGTGGAACCATGAGCCAGTTCTTCTGATGCCCCTTCTTTTCTAGTTATAAAACTTCATTCTAATTTGCAGCCTGGCTTTTCACTCCGTAATTTTGGGGGACATACCACAACTGTTACGTCTGTAGACTTCCACCCTACTAAAGAGGATCTCATCTGTTCCTGTGATAACAATAGTGAGACGCGCTACTGGAATATAAAAAATGGCAGCTGTGCAGCGGTGATCAAGGTATAGAATGTATAGTACTCCTATCTTGGGAGGAATAATATATAAATTTGAGCCCATAGTCTATCACAGTTGAGTTTTTTCTTGACTTTTTTAATATTACAGTCTGGGGCTACCCTGATGAGATTTCAACCTCGATTTGGGCGTATCCTGGCAGCTACTTGTGAAAATTTGGTAACTATTTTTGATGTTGAAACCTCAAGTAGCAGGATTAAATTGCAGGTTTGTAACTTCTGGTTATTGTTCCCTTTTAGGTTTTTCATTTAAACTCGGATGACTTTTATTGGATTTGCATGTTCAAGCCCACTTTAAATTGGTGAAAAGCAATCAAATGATAGATTGTTACGCATGCTTCAGTGATTGTAAAGTTCTCACATTATTGTAGTTTGTGTGCATTGCAATTGTGATTGGAGCTTATAGTTTTTAGGTTTCAATTTTGGTTTTTGCTAATACTTGAGTTGAAATTTTTGCCACGTGTTTCTTTTGCAAATAGAAATTACTATGAACTAGTTGTTTGGTCTAAGAGTCCACCCTACTTTCAGTGCCTTTTCAGGTTAAAGTCTTGGGATTGAATCTCACATTAGTAAGTCACTTATGGACATTTTTAATTGCTAGTGAGGGTGAGATGGAGATTAAGAAGGGAGGGTTATGAAGATTTTGCAGTTCAAATTGGCCTAATGGGAGAGAAAATTAGTATTGTACAGTTTATATTCTGAATTTGGAGTTATTTAATGTGCTTTCTGCCGCTATTATGTTTTTAGGTCTTGTATTCCTCGTTTTTTATGGCTTTTGTATTTCTTTACATGAGAGGGTACTATCGGCACAAAATAGTAATTTTCCAAAACTTCTTTATTTGTTGCTGCCCATGATCCGTCATTTGGTCTGCATAATTAATCTAAATCCACTTCCTTCTCTCAAAGCATCTTTCGTCTGGATCTAGCCTGGCTTGATCACTGCTCAAAAAGCAGCTATAATCCACTTCTTATTTCCTAACATGTTCTGAATTTCAGGGTAAAAGCCTTAGAACATTAAAAAAACCTATGTTAGTATTCCAAATGATTTGCATATGAGATTGAGATGTATTTGTGAAAATTAGAGGATTTCTATCATGTTTTTTATCCTTTGAGTATACATGGAAGTTCTTCATAAGATTCGTATCTTGTAGTTGTATACTACTTCCATATCGTTCACATGAAGTGGCTGACCCAGTATTTTGTTTTTCCATCTTGCTAATTATAGGGCCATAAAAACCCTGTCCATTCTGTATGCTGGGAACCTTCTGGTGAGTATTTAGCATCTGTGAGTGATGACTCGGTGAGATTGTGGAAGATTGGCTCTGGCGGCAAAGGGGATTGCATTCATGAGTTAAACTGTTCCGGAAACAAGTTTAACACTTGTGTCTTCCATCCAACTTATCCTTCTTTATTGGTTGTTGGCTGTTATGAGGCAAGTTATCGCTACTGTGCTTTACACCATATAGCTTTGCAACTGATTTTGCAACATAACATTAAGTTCAAATATCCAGTCCATATCTTTTCTCAATGAACTGAAATTCTCAGCAGCTTGCAACTTGGCTTGTGAGAATAATTTAGGGATAATCTTTATTTCCTTTGTGTGTGACGGAGAAAGTGGGAGTTGTTATGTACATGGAATTGGTTTAGTGTTGTCATACTCATTGGACTTGACACATTCTGAAATGCTGTTTTCAGACTCTGGAACTTTGGAGCATGGCTGAAAACAAAACAATGACACTGACTGCTCATGAAAAACTAGTGTCATCCTTGGCAGCATCAAGCGTTACTGGTGTGGTAGCTTCTGCTAGTCATGACAAGTGTGTTAAGCTTTGGAAGTGAATGATTGCTGACCATTGCCTTACTATGAATTGGTTTAGAGGTCTTGCACGATTGTTTGATGTTCATATTGACCAACTGCTACAGCCTATGTCTATGTAGTAGGAGTACAGGGTTTCTTAGGTTTTGTTCATTTCATTTCTGCACGCTGTAACTAACCGCATCCACGGTTGAGGGTTAACCGCAAAACTTGAAGTTTTGTGCCAAACCTAACTTGTCTAGTAGGGAAAAACATGGTAGAAAATATAAAATAAGAGCACAGGACGACCCTTGAAAGTTCCAGAAATTGTAAATACTAAACGTTAAATGTTTAGTAATATGTTGTGAGATGTACGCTCATTATTCAAGTGTTATATAGCCCAAGTGAAGGATATGAGGCTTTAGAGCGATACCCTGCTCCTGCAGTTGATGTTTTATGGATTCAAATTAAAGTAAATCGTCCTACATATTGGTACTGTATAACTCGTTCTACGGAGGCTAAATTATGCAACAGCCAAGAAATTAATTCACTTCAACACGGAGACAACAACAGAGGAAAAAGGTGTCATATCTTTATATGCTCGAAGGCATTGGTCAATTCTGCTGCCTCTACATCAAGGTATTCTTTTCATGTAACTGGCCGGTACAGTAGAGGATTATTAGAGTCGATCAACTTTGTTGGTGGTGATACCTTAATGTCCTTGGTTGGGCTATAGAAGTATGCAATGGATATGAGGTGGTGTTTCCCGTTGACTACCGCCTGATGCAGTGAATTTTTAAAACTTCCACTGGAGATAATATGCACTATGTCCCCAGTGTTGACTACAACTGCGTTTGTGAGTGGATGTACAGGACCTCACCCACAGTTTGCTTTATGAACTTGGAGGCCATTGTTGCTGCAGCTTTGGAGAAGCAAAGTGGGCAGTTGAGAGTCTGTGTGAGGAGCTAAGCCCATTGCATGACCTGGGTCTGGACACTCTGGATAGGAAATTCAATTGCAAGATATGTGGCGGTGGCTCATTACCTTCACTTTTGGGCTTGAACCATATCACATCTTGTTGTGTCGAGCCCAAGGACTCGATCATTAGCCCAATGATCATCGCAGACAGTTTTTTCATTTCTAGCTGGTAATATTCCATTACATAACTGCAAGCAGATACCCAGAAGATGGTATGTATAGAATCATAAGGGACATGGCACTGGGAATAACAAAACAGTTAAAACATAAACTGACGACCATTTAGACACAACTGGTTATAGGCTTACACTTTTTCATGTTGTCGAAGTAGCTGTCAAAGAGGGAGATGCATAATGTCGCTCTCTTAGACTGCCAGGGCATGTGCATGTATATATAATTTCAACTGCTAACTACCAAAGCTCATAATTTTATAAGAAAACAAGAATAGTTCATCGACGTGGCTGGCTTTTATCAAACTGGTAAGAGGCAAATCTTATGTGCACTTTAGCCAGTTGGCTCCCATGCCATGCATTTCTTTTACTCTTTAAGCTCCTTTTCAAACAAATCTAGAGGTGTATAATAATACCCCATTACTTGTTGAACTTCACACTCGTTTAGAATTTAGTCTTATGCCAGAATTTTGCTTCCGCGTCAATTTTAGATCAATTCACACCATGCCATGTCAAATTCGCTCTATATAGATAATAACGAAGTGAAGCCTCATTACCAAAACACGGCACTAAATACCCTAATTCACATACGTGGTCATCCGGCCAAGTTGGATAACATTCTTCAGCACCTCCAATTTGCATCCCAAATCAAAATATAAGCACAATGAGTATATTTTGGCATAAATATGTGTAAAGGACTAAATATTAAGGGGGAAAATATGTCATTTTGCAATTTTATCAAAATTTCCCACTTAGCTTTTGCTCGTCTTTGGGTAAACATACTCACTAAAGTAAACAATAATAAAAAAAACCCTCCAATTTCTTCCTTATGATATAAAAAAGCATACATACTATAAGATATAAATCCATTTAAGACTTAAGTAAACACAATATCTCATCGTTGAAGTTCAAAATAAAAATATAAAGAGACATTAACACAATAATTTCGTTCAAAAGTGAGTGCAAAAATTTGATTAACTTTTCTCTCATATTTCCTCTAGTCATTCAAGTGCTTTGTGGGTTAGGTCTTTTGCTCATACTGTTATAAATGTTAAGATATGGAGCCTGATAAAATATTCTGGACTTTACACCAGGCCCAAGTTTGCGAAACATGTTATGCCTCTTGTATTCTATTCTCCTTGTGTACTAAAAATATTCACAGTGAATAAAAGAAACCCTAGTCGCCCGTGGACGTAGCCATATTTTGGTGAACCAAGTAAATTTGTGTGTTCGTTTATTTCCTGCACTATTCTTTGATTATTGTGATTGATCGTCCATAACATAAAATAATTTTTTTTGTTTTCCACACTGTGTGTATGTGATGCACGCACCAGGATTTTCCTACAATACCTACATTAGTGAATAGGGTTATTACAATATAGTTATTAAAACATATTATTACTTATTACAATCATTTTTGTTAAATTACCTCTCAAACGGATACATCCATTGATATTAAACTGGTTCGATAAGTTTAGCCTCGTATGCTAAATGCACAGGTATATGCTCTATATAGTCAAAGAAGCTTGGAGGAAAAATCTCTTCTAATTTGCACAAAATTACTGAAATTTTCTTTTCTAGTTTTTCTATTTTAGCCAACTTGATTTCAGATGATGTTAAGCTTTTGAAAAACAAACTTAATTATATTATAACTTCTCAAACCTTATTCGGTAGTAACTCCCGAAATACAATTGAAATTAGCCTTTGCATAAACAAATGACAATTATGACTTTCATCCCAAATAATTTGTACTTCCTCATGTCCACACACCTTGCCAAGTTTGAAACATAACCATTGAGAAACTTTATATTTTCTAACCATTCACACAAAATTTCCTTTTATTTTTTAGTTCAAAGTGTAATATACTTTTGGATATTTATCAGTGCGAAGATCTTTATATAACTCATTCTTTTTACAAAAAAAAGTTTCAAATCAGGTCGTGATTTTGCATTGTCTTTTGTCCTCCCTTCAATGTTTATTATATTACTAAACAAATTGTTAAAAATATTTTTTTAATATGCGTCACATCTAGATTATGATGTATCAAATTAGTTTTCTAATATGGCAAAATCCTAAAGGATGCTTTGTTTTCTCCAACCAAAGTTTTTACTAATGTTTGTATTAACTTCATCAGCTTCAAATTCTGTAACTTTCAGCAACCCTAATTCATCAATCTCCTGTAATATCTCTTCACCAGCTTTGTGAGGAGGAGGAGTTGTTTGTACTATCCTATTCTTAATGAACTTTTGATTATTGCATCTAAATTGATGATCAAGAGGAAGAAATTTCTGGTGACTGTCAAACCAACATATTTTGTCCCTGTTTGGAAGATAAAATGCATCAGAATCATTGTCACAACAAGGACCAACCAATATCTCTGTTGTGTTCCATCCATACAATATAGCATATGTAAGAAAATCACTAATGATCCACATCAAAGCTGCTCTCAACACAAAATTTTATTTCAGAGACACATCATATGTCTCAACACCATATTCCCAAAGATGCTACAATTTAGATATCAATAGTTGTAAGAATACATCAATTTTATACTTTGGATTTGTAGGCCTTGGCACAATTGAACTTATATGCTTCATTCATACACATCTATAGAGGCAAATTGTAAGGAGTAACTATGATTGGCCATGATGAATATTATTGGTCGGATTGACCAAAAGGTTGGAATTCATTCGTCGACAATTCTAACCTAACATTTCGACTTTCAGTTGCAAACTCATAATGGGTGTTATTGAAATGTTTCCATATCAATGCATATGATAGATGACTCATTATTCCATCTTCTTGTTCATGTTCATTGTACCATCTCATGTGAGATGTAGTAACATTAGAAGCATATAGTCTTTGAAGTCTTGGAGTTAGCGGAAAATAATACACCCGCTTCCAAGGTACTAATTTCTGTTTCATAGAATGCTTTCTAGGCTTGAACTTAGATTGACCATAAAATTTGCATTCTTGTAATTCCACATTATCTTCCCAATACAACATACATCCCAATTTGCAATAATTAATCTTTTCAATAGGCAAACCAAGACCCCTAAGCCCTTCAAACTTTATGTTTACTATTTGAGCAAAGTCATCAACTCCCTTTTCCTAATTCTACAAATAGTTCCAAGTCTCCTCTTGATCTCATTTACTCAGATGTATAAGGACCCGCTCTTGTTCAGTCGGAGGATTTAATTATTATGTAAGTTTTATTGATAATTTCAGTAAATTTACATGGGTTTATCATATGAAAAACAAAAGTGATGTGTTCTAAATATTCTTGCAATATCAAAAACATGTTGAACATTTGTTAAATAAAAAGATTACGCGTGTTAAACCAATTGGGGTGGCGAGTATCAGAAACTCAACACCTTCTTCAACCAAACTGGAATTACTCATCACATCTCTTGTCCCCATACACACTAATAAATCGGAGCAGCAAAAAGGAAGCATTGTCATCTTATAAAAGTCTTTGTCTCTCTTCTTGTTCATGCATCCATGCTCACTAAATTCTGGGATGAAGCTATTCAGACATCGTGTTTTCTTATTAACCAACTCCCAAGCCGCATCATAGATAATGGCACTTTTCTTCGTCGGCTTCTTGGAGTTGCACCCAATTACAAATTTCTTAGAACCTTTGGATGCGCTTGCTGGGTTAATTTGAGACCCTACAACACTAGAAAACTGCAATTTAGATCTTTAAAATGTGTTTTTTTAGGTTATAGCAATCTTCATAAAGGCTATAATTGTTTACATATACCTACAGGCCGAGTATATATCTCAAGAGATGTTATCTTTAGTGAGCATGTGTTTTCGTTTTAGTCCTTTGATGAACAATCTAGGTCTCCTCAAGTCACATCTCAACCTGTTCTTCTTCCTTTTATCCATACTTAGCCTACTAACTCTCTTCAGGAGAATGAGCCTATTTAGTATATTGAATCTGGTTCTACTATATTACCTAATCATGAAATTGCAAATATTCATGAGAAGCATAGTGAATCACATCAAGAAGCAGCAAGCAACTCTAATGTCAATGAAGAAGAACTGAATGTCAATGATGAGGAGTCAAGGGAGATGGTGACGGCACTGCCTCATTCATCTATTCGACAACACCCCATGAGAACAAGACTTCAAGACAACATCATCAAGCTAAGGAGATTTCCAGATGGTATAGTGTTGAACAGGAAGGGTTTCTCAACTACTGTCAATATAGAACCAACAAACTATATGCGAGCCAATGAACAAAAGGAATGGAAACAAGCAATAAAGGATGAATATACGGCACTTATTAGAAACAAGACATGGAGGCTAGTCTCACCTCAACAAGGAAGAAATGTAATTGGATGTAAGTGGATATTCAAGATCAAAAGGAAAGCTGATGGGAACATTGAGAGGTACAAAGCTAGATTAGTTTCAAAAGGGTTTAAGCAAAGGTATGGTTTTTATTATGAAGATACCTTTAGTCCAGTTGTTAAACCCACAACAATCTGATTAATTCTGTCAATAGCTATATTAAGAGGTTGGAAATTGAAACAATTAGATGTCCAAAAAGCATGGATACTTAGAAGAAGAAGTGTTCATGGAACAACCTCCTGGTTTTCAAGACTTTCGACATCCACATTATGTCTATAAATTGGTTAAGTTACTTTATGGTTTGAAACAAGCTCCCAAGGCATGGTACTTTAGACTCAGTTCAAAGCTCCAATAGCTAAGATTCAATGCATCCAAGGCTGATTCTTCATTATTTGTAATAGTCATGGAGTAACCATGTATTTACTGATTTATGTGGATGACATAATTGTGGGAAGTTCTTCAGCTACTGGAGTGAAGGGGTTAGTGACCCAGCTCAAGGAAGAATTTGCTATCAAAGATTTGGGAGATCTACTCTACTTTCAAGACATTGAAGTGAGGAAAGTGAGTAATGGAATTACTCTCTCACAAAGCAAATATATCAATGACCTGTTGCGCAAGGCAAAAATGGCAAATTACAAGTCAATAACTACACTTATGGCCAGTTTAGTGAAGTTGTCAAGACTGGAGGGTGATCCTCTCCCAGAGGCTGAGGTGACAAGGTACAGGAGCTTAGTTGGTGCTTTACAATATTTAACACTGACAAGAACAGATATCTCTTGCTCTGTAAACAAGGTGTGTCAATACTTACAAGCTCCCACTTCCCAACAATTGTCAGTAGTAAAGAAGATTATCAGATATCTCAAATTTACCGATACATTTGGACTCAAAATCCACAAATCTTCGTCAACATTGCTGAGTGTACGCAGTCTTCTTTGGAGTCAATCTGATATCCTAGAGCTCAAATAAATAGGCTACTGTCTCAAGGTCAATTATTGAAGCTGAGTACAAATCATTGGCCAATGCTACAGCTGAACTCATTTGGATTCAGTCCTTGTTGAGAGAGTTAGGTATTTCACAACGAAAGCCTCCTTGTTTGTAGTGTGATAATCTGGGTGCTACGTATTTACCAGCTAATCTTGTGTTCCATGCAAGAACCAAACATATTGGAGTTGATTACCATTTTGTTCGAGAACAAGTAGCACTCAAGATGCTGGATATCAGGTTCATCTCTTCGCAAGACCAACTAGCAGATATTTTTACCAAGGCTTTAGCTATTCAACCACTCAACCGACTTAAGAACAATCTTAATCTTGTGATTACAAGGTTGTGATTGAGGGGGACCTTTGACATATTCTAAAGGAACTTTAGCATAAGTGTAGCATGTATGCGCACGTCTCTTATTTTTAGCCATGTTAAATTAGTCAATCTTCAATAAATCTTCAGTATTTAATGTATTTAAAGCATCCGTCTGGAATGTACAGATGATTGAAATATTTCCTTCTACTTTTTACGTTGCTTTTCACGCTCAGTGTCTTGGTATTGATAGAATAATTAAAGCAAGAGGCTTTTAGTATTCATGGCCGTGATCAGTCATTTGTTCGAATAGCAATGTAGTGTCATAATATCTTCATAGATAGTAGTTAAAAGATGGGATCTTTGGTTCGCTGGTGATGGATTTTAATGGCTTGTTTGTTACTGGATAGACATAAATGTTCAAGTACGACTCTGTGCGTGGGCAATGGAAGCACCAGGACGTAAAGGTTAAGGACTCCAAGACTCCCCTTTTTGGTGACAAGCCAGTGACCATCTTTGGCTGTAGGTATTGTTAATCTTACCTGATGTTCTTGGTTTTCGAAATGTAGTTTTTTTAATAATTTGATTGTTTCCTTTAACGTTATTGATTGAATTCCGTGGGGTGAGACGGGTGCCGAATATGTTGTGGAGTCCACTGGAGTTTTCACTGACAAAGACAAAGCTGCTGCTCATCTTAAGGTCTCCACTTTTTCTTTGCCATCCTTGTGAATTGTGGATTTTTTTTGATAAATATAAGCTTCTAAATTATTGGTTAATTTGGATGATAATCACTATTGGGTTTTGTTTAATGATCTTAGGTGGTGCAAAGAAGGTAATTATATCAGCCCCCAGCAAGGATGCTCCCATGTTTGTTGTCGGTGTGAATGAGAAAGAGTATAAGGCCGAGCTTGATGTCATTTCCAATGCTAGTTGCACCACCAACTCCCTTGCTCCCTTGGCTAAGGTGCCCTTCTGCTCCCTCTTCTAATCTACTTCAATTTTTGTTGAGAAGAAAAACTTCCGATGATGGTAGTTGGTGCCACGGTTCTTGTTTACAGGTTATTCACAATAAATTTGGAATAGTTGAAGGTCTTATTACCACTGTTCATCCATAACGGGTGAGTTCTTTCTTCGGTGCATCAAGATGCATAATATTTGTGATTTTCTCACCCCCCATGTATCTAATAGGATGATTGCTGATAGACGCAAACCTACCCGATCTCCAGGCTAAACCCAAGTGCTTATTGTCCATGAGTATTTGCAATTCACTACAGATGTTTCTCTTTATTCATTTCATGTTACATATTTAGCCACTCAAAAGACTGTTGATGGACCGTCTAGCAAGGACTGGAGAGGTGGTAGAGCTGCTTCATTCAAAATTATTCCTAGCAGTACTGGAGCAGCTAAGGTACTTGATCATTGAGTCCTTTTAACTTTCCTGCAACTTGTCTGCTTGCTCGATATTAATTAGCTATCTATATTGCCTTTTAAAATCTTAGTATGCTGTAACATTACTACTCAGTTAATGCACCCATTTATAGTTTCTACTTAAAATAGATTTTCAAGTAATGAATTCTGCTGATATTGAAGTTTTCAGCATTCATTTGTCGTCTTTCCATGTTTTTTAGGCTGTTGGCAAGGTGTTACCGGCATGAATGGCAAGTTGACAGGAATGGCTTTCCGGGTACCCACAGTTGATGTATCAGTAGTGGATCTCACGGTGAGACTGGAAAAAAAGGCCACTTATGAAGATGTCAAAGCAGCAATAAAATAAGGAGGTGACATAATATGCTAAAAAAAAACATGGCGCTCTGAACCATACATGATGATGCTCAATTGCTTAAGATCTATTCTTATTTGATGGAATGCAAGGAGGCATCCCAGAGCGAAATGAACGGAATACTTGGTTACACTGAGGATGATGTTGTCTCAACTGATTTCTTGGGTGACAGCAGGTATGTGACTGTGAGAAGGCTTTTTGTGATACATATGATTTGCATTTACCCTCTTTCTCTGTGGTTGTCCTACATATTTTCTACTTCAGATTACTCTCTCCTTTTATACCTATTTTCGTTTTTGTACTGACTTCATAATGTTATCGTTTGATAGGTCAAGCATCTTTGATGCTAAGGCTGGAATTGCTTTGAATGATAACTTTGTTAAACTCGTCTCTTGGTACGACAATGAGTGGGGTTACAGGTAATGGACTTTTCAGACCATTCATGTTCTTCTATTCTATAAGCATGTTCCAGAAGTTCATGTTTCTTGATACATATCTTCTTCTGCAGCTCTCGAGTGAGTGATTTGGTCTACCATATAGCCTCTGTGTAATCAGCTGATAACTAGTTCCATCTTGGTAACATGATGTGGAGTTCCTTTATCTAGTTTGTGGTTCGGAATGGATCCCGGCTTGGGGTAGATGATATTGATAATAATCAGGCTCTGAGAAACTTTTGTCCTTCAGGATTCAGGATCATTTGCACATCGTGTGATCGATTTTCCTCCTTTTACTGGGTAGTGCTTTCCCTTCTTGCTCATGATTGAAGTTTAGTATGCTTTTCATAATCAGATGTAAGTTTAGTTGCCAGGAGCGGAATACTAGTTTTAGATCTCTAGCTGCCAATATTGTTTTGATATTCAGTAAACATGTTACAACCTATTTCTACTCCGAACAAACAATAACCCGCCCCATTAGTTTTCAGATCATTTGCTGGTACTCTTGCCTGCAGTGCACATCGCCGAGCTACAGGTCGGTACTAGAGAATCCTAGCAATCCACAAAGCGTCAATTTCTTAACTTTTCCGATTCATTCAAGGTTTTCAACTATATCCTCAGACCCATATTTCACTGTTTCGGACCAGAATCCAGTTTTAGATGGCCTGTCACTTACAAACAAAATCTATAGTTAAAATATCAAATCACGACACATGGGTAAAGCAAGACCTTAAAGCGTTTTTTTTTACCTTCTGACAATTGTTGATGTCAAACTCTAGCTGGGTCCTTATTACAAGTAAACCTTAACTACCAAAACATGTAGCGAGGACCATTTTGCATAAAATGATTCATATTTTCTAATAGAATCACGAAACTCTGGTTCTAGATTCGTATAATCAGATTATGGTATGAATCCTGGTGGCTAACCGCAGTGTAACAAATTCAATAACATACTGGAATGACTAAGGCAGCCAGGAGACAAAAGTATCCATAAGCTCATTCCAACCGCAAATGAATTGAACCTACATCTCTGGATCAGTAAAATAGCAGAACGTGGACAGGAGAGAAACATCCAACGGTTATTCTTCAACATTACATCAATTAAAAACTTAAGTCCCTAAATTTTAAACAATTAAAAGGGTTCTGATGACATATTGCAGGAAAAGCAATTCACAATCCGGTCAAATATGACGCACTCAATACCCTGCAGGCAAAGAAAAAACCAAAACTAGGAACTACTATTACCATGACGGAAGATGGAGATCTTAGTCACAAAGTATGACAGAATTCACAATCCTGTTATGTATATCGCATCGTGATATGCTGCAATGAAAGAAGAAAATAAAATTAGGAATTATTATTCCCTAATCCAACATGGAGTTCCTATTCACAAACACAAATTATAATAGCAATAAACAATACAGCATCCTTGTCCAAATATTACATTTTAACAGCCATAAAGCCAATCCTCCAAATGCACCCAAACACGCACCAAAAAAACAGACAGACAGACAGCAAAGAGACCAAGGAACCACTGTCTATTAGTATATAGCATATTTCATGTCGAAAACATCTTTATATACTAACGAGTTATTAACCTCACATAATGTAGACCAACAAACTTTCTTCTATGCAATTTTTGTATCCAATAGACAACTGCTTGGCGCAAGCAAAGTGACATGCTCTAGCATGAAATAATCACACCAGATATTCATGTGTAAAAATGATAGTTCCATTAACCAATAGATTGCATTTTGGCAGCAAAAACAAATTGCAAACGTCAAACTTTCAAATGCTAGAAAAGCATGGGACTACATATCATGCCAGTTTTGTTCCAACTTTTTTGAAAGCGTACATCAAATTCCTCATTTCATGTACAAACTGAAGTCCCATCTGCTGATAATCCCATATGATTACTCCAAAGATATGAGAAAGTGTCATTAGGATCCATTACAAATATATGACGGAATAATAGAAAGCCAGTCATACCTAAATTCTACTTCATGACCATATCACTGAAGGGAAAAACAAGCAGAAACATGTCGTCACAAAGAAAGAAAAAAATTACCTACTCAACGACTTGGATTTAGTGCCAGAAGCATGTTATTTCCTCCAGGAAGGTATGCGACATTAGGTGACTTAGCCAGAGTTGCAGCAATCTCCTTTGCAGCCTCGATTCTTCTCAGTTCAATCAACCCTGTACCGAACTTTGAAGTTGCACTAGAAATCATAATGGCAGCTTCACTCTCACCTTCAGCCCTGATAATTGAAGCCCTTCTTTCCTGGTCAGCTTTCATGACAACAAACTTGGACCTCTCAGCTTCTTGCTGCGCCACCTGCTTCTGCTCCACAGCCCTTGAAAACTCCATTCCATAAGACAAGTGGGTAATTGCAACATCTTCCAGAACAATATTGAAGTCCTTTGCACGTCTAATGAGTGACTCCCGAACCAGAGCAGAGACATGAGGCCGTTCAGTAAGGAGTTGATCAGCATTGAATTGTGCAACAACTGCTTTCAATACTTCATTTCCAATAGAGGGGAGAACTTTTTCATCGTACTCAAGCCCAAGGTGTTGAAAAATATAAGGCAATCGTGACACCTAAGTTAAATCACACGAATATCATCGGATGCACAAAAACCAATATGCACTGAAGTTTTGTCACATGCATACATATGCCTGCTAAAGTTGAGAATCCAGATTCACAAAACCTCTTTTTTTTTAATTGGATAGAACACTCAAATTACCAAACATAAAAAGAGAACAATAGCAAAAACCTCCACTTGTCTTAACATTCTTCCTATTCCCACACAATTATCATTATTTCCTAACCACATATACCTCCGTTTCTACATCAGAAGATAACAAACTCACTGAAAACCCTCTCGTAAAAACAAAAATTAAGGCAACTTTCTAATCAAAACCTGCAAACCAAAGATCCCATTTGCGTCCGAACAGAAAAGATTATACCTTACACTGAAAGTGGACAGCTTTAAAGTACAAAATTTACCTCGGGACGAGAGAGGACACGGAGGGTAAGATTGACCATCTGGAGATCTTTTGTTCCAGAGACCGACGAGAAAGTGTGAGGCCGTGTTCGAATATCAAATATAAAAGGCTTCTGCAGCCACGGGACCAGAAAATGGGTGCCTTCACCAATAGACGTGTCGAGAACTCCACGGAAACGGTCGAAGAGGACGGCACGTTGGCCTCCGTCGACAGTGTACAGAGAGGCGTTGAGGACAGTGGCGGCCGCACCGAGCCCGAAAGCAGCTCGCGCCACGTTAGTGAGAAAGGAAACAGCGGCTTGGCTGCCCATCGTTAGATACCAACGGTGATCGGAGAGAGGAGAAAATAAACACGAGCACCTTTGTCTTTGGTAGGGTTTTGGAGGCCAACTAGGGTTTATGTAACTCGGCTGGGCACTACCAAAATTATTGGGTCGGGTCAGAAATTTTGGGTTCGATAATTTTTATAGTCATGATTAGTAATTAATACGATTTAGGATACGCGATGTCTTTACATCATGGACAATGAAGGTTTGGTTCTTTTTCTGGTTAGGATGAATGACTCAACCATCTTATCTTTTAACTAGAGGTCTCGAGTTTGAATTTTGAAATTAAAAAAATCTGTTTGATCAACACTTTATTTTTTACGAATTGATCTAATACAAGCAAAGATTAATTTGAATATGGATGAGTTAAAGTCACTTTCTCGCAGTTGGAACCTTTTTAAAGTATCTTGTGGATAAAAAAAAGAAGTAATGTTTACAAATTCCTCTTTTGTTGTTTGAATTTTGGTACAAGGGATATAAAACTAAACTATGGTGATAGAATTAGAATTTAGAACCTCCATCTCAAAGAAGAGATGAATACTAATACCCAAAATAATAATATGCTTAGAAATGTCATTATTAATTATGATTGTGATGGAATTAAGTCCAATTAACTTTCAAGTACTTACTTAAGCCATAGTTTAATTTCTCTTATTATAGTATTTTTTATTGGGAGCTTTCAAGTCGACTAGACCTATCGTTTCCCTATTTTTAAACAAAGTAATATATTATCAATTCGGTCTCATTAACAAATATCCCCTTATTTTGTACCTTCCATACGTTTCTCTTGCTGATTTACATCACTTTGTCGTTGTGCAATAGCGATGGTTCTGAGATTATCAGGCTTACAACACTTTTGTGTATTGGGGCCATCTTTTATAACCATAATGAAGCATCGCCTTCCTGTTGATGTTACCTAATTTATTTGATTTTAAGGTCGTTTGGTCATCTGGCTTGGGGGCGCCTAAGAATGAACTTCGGTCAGTGCTCAATTTCTGACACTTTTGCACCTGATTATGAGGAAAGCCAACCGTTGCATGCAACAGACGTATAATCGAAAACGTTTCACTGATACATATAACTTAATTCACGAAATGAGACCATTCAAAAATTCGGCAGTTTCAAAAAAAAAAATCATGATAAAGGAGCCTTGTAACATCCAATTAATTAGAAAGTAAAAATTTCCTAGAGCACCAGACAAAGAGTAAACTCACTAAGCCTTGTCAGCCTTCGCAGCTGTAGCAGCAGCTTGTCCTCTGAGACGACCAGTCCTCCTTGCGGCGATAAGACCAACCTTCTGGCCAGGAGGCGCATCACGCCTGACTGTGCTTGCGTGACCGATGTGTTGGTGGTTACCTCCTCCGTGAGGATGCTCAACAGGGTTCATAGCCACACCACGTACCTTAGGCCAGCAGTTCCTCTTCACCCTGTATTTGTGGTATGCATTACCAGCCTTGAGCATCGGCTTCTCAGTTCTCCCACCACCTGCAACTTGTCCAACCATGGCCCTGCAGCCACTTGGTACAATCTTCTTGGCACCAGATGGAAGCTTGACCCTGTCCATCCACCAAGCTTAGCAAAAGCGTGCTTTAACTAGAATCATTAAGTTAAGCATGCCTTAACTAGAAATATTAAGTTATGCTACTGAAAAATTGCAGAGATTACAATTCATTTCAATTAATCCTCTCAGGATTTATTACCCTAAAGCTACAATTCAACATCTCACCGATCATTTAAAGCGCAAGAAGTTCAACATCGCAAGAAATGCAAAATAACCAAAAAGAAAAGGATCGAATCTTTCAACCTACCCTCATAACTTTAAACATAAAATTTCTAAATAATTTTCATTAACAAACAGACCCCTAAAATCCAAAACGAAACAAGACAACTAAAAGAGAGCCTAACCTGGTGGTATCATTATCAGGATTATGACTAATAACGATGGCATAATCACCAGAGCAGCGAGCAAAAACACCACGATCACCAACATGATGCTCGACGTTGCAAACTACAGCACCTTCTGGAATAGATCTAAGGGGCAAGACGTTTCCCACAACAAGATTCGCTTTCTTCCCGCAGTACACAAACTGGCCCGTGTACATGCCCTCCGCAGCAACAAAAAGTTCTTTTTGTTTCTGGTAACGGAACGGGTGACGGAACGCCACGCGAGCAAGCGGTGCACCCCTGCCCGGGTCGTGGATGATCTCGGTCACCACTCCCTTGAGGTAGCCATTACGCTCACCAAAGTCCAGGGAACGAAATCTGGCAGGTCCCTTACGGTGGTGGGTGTGAGACTTGAAGACGGACCCTGCTCCTTTACGCTGTGCCCTAATCACGCGACCCATTTTGGATACTCTCGCCCTAGCTCCCCCTTAATCTCACACTCTGTGCGGCAAAATGTCGTTGTTGATAGCTATAATGAGAGGAGTGGAATTAGGGTTTAAGAAGTAGGATGGTGTGTTTGTGGGTTGTGGGTTTGGGGGTTGAGGTTTGGGCTTATAAATGGGCCTGGGAATATCTTGTTTGGGCTTTTGTTTTGTCGGATTCAAAACTTTTTAATGTGGTTTTACTTTTACGCTTCTCATTTCTTTTGGTTTTCTTCTCTCGCCGCAACTTCTCGTGTCTGACGATTATGTTACTCCGGCGATTTGGTTTCTAGTACTTTGTTGGTTCATTAAGGTAAGACCAACACTCGTTCTCTCCTTCTTCGTTTGTGTATCTTTGAGTTGCGGTGAATGTTACAGTGGTTCACATTCCTTAGTTTATAGGAAGTTAAGACTGGATGTGACTAATTGCTTCTTGTTATGTGAAGGACTGGTTTTCTGATGAGAAATAGTAAAAAAGGAACCTACTTTCCACGGTTTTCTTAAAAATATTTGAAATTAAGATATGGGTACAATAGTTTTATTGGTGTATGCGTATGGTTTGAAAGCTTTAGACATTTTACTTGGTCGAGAAGGATGTTGGATTTCATATTTGCTGTACCATTTTGTTAGCTGCTCAGTATTACTTTTAAAAAATCGATTTTGAAGACTCTTTCATTTCGATTGCGTGATTGCTTGCTTAATTACTTGGTCTGCGAGTCTGAATTTACGTCTTTGTTCCTTGGGCTGTTTTTGGGATTCAACAACTGAGTTCCTTGCTTTTCGCCCCCTCCTTTTGAAAGATTGCACTTCAATTGAGATATTATTGATTTATTTTATGAAAAAAATTGTGGTGAAAATTAAAGTTGATTTTCATAAAAAGACAGAAATCAATACAAATCCAATGGATTTAGAATGTATTCTTTGGTAAATCAATTGCAAAATGTTTTTCTGTTTCTAGAATGCCTAATATAAGTTTTTTATCTTATATGCAAAAATGTTCAATTTTCATAAGATCTCTAAGTACTCTCTAGCAAAGTAGTCTTCCTTAGCTTGAAGTACTAGCAAAGTAACCTTCCTTAGCTTGAAGTAAACTCTACTCTACTCTCTTCTTGGATAAAGGTCAGAAGCAGGTTAGCGGAATTGGTTTGAGGTGCGTGTGATGGAAGTTGGTCTCCTGAGAACCATGAACTGCCTTTAAATGTTTCCCGCAAAGACACAACAAAGGATTGAACATGTTATGCTTATATTTTTCTTATTATCTTTTGTGTTTCAAGTTGACGTGATAGAATTGCTGAAAATACTCCTTCTTTACCTCTGTGTCACCTCTTAAGAAATATGTTAACTGCTAGTAGTAAGGAAAACTATTGGCAGTTAAACTCAATTTAGATTTGATAACACAGCTTAAGAGGAGCATACCTTGATTAGAAGACGTGCTTGTGGAATAGGATGTTTCGACTTACTATGTGACTTGATGGATATTGTCGTGTTTATCATCCGTATTCATGCAGTTCCATTGCAAAATGAGCATGACAGGGAGTTACATGAAAATGGCAGCTTTATTTAGCTCATTGTTTCCAACAATTATGATTGAAGCAGTTATGTAAGTCTAATAAGGAGAAAAAGGTATTTGAAGCATTCCCATTTTCATTGTGCTAGATTATCTCCATAATATGTTCTCGAGAATCCTACAAGAATGTTGCAATTTGCTAGTGGTAATCAATTTTTTTTTAAAAAATTCTCCAATAAGTTTGATGAGTGTATGTCTAGGTTAACAACACTGGATAAAATCTAAACACCTTGAAGGAATTGTAAACTTTCATTGATTAATAATGTTAAAGTATACTGGACAATTTTCATGAATGTTCATGTTAGCATCCTAATGATCATGCACACTTCTACAGATTAAAAAATTATGGCAATGAACCAGATCAAATTATTCAGAGGTCTTTCGATCGTTAAGGAGGTGGCTGGGATGGTGCACCTACGAACATTTTCAGCCGGAGCTAAAGCAAAGAAAGGTGCAAAAGGGGGAGGCGCAGCATCTGATACTCCAAAGGAGACACTTAGTAAAGAAGTTAAGTCGACAACTGTTGTTGGTGCCAACATTCTCAAGGATGGAGCAGATCCCAAAGTACTGCCAGATTCTGAATACCCTGATTTGCTGTGGCATCTGCTTGATAAGCGTTCAGCGCTTAGTGAACTAAGAAGGAAAGAAACTGAACACCTCTCCTATGAAGACCTTCGACGCTTTGTCAAGCTGGACAACCGAGCAAGAATCAAGGAAAATAACTCTGTCAAAGCCAAAAAATGATGTACACAAAACAGTGAGGCTCTTTTTGTTACCATGAATTGTTCTTTTCTTCTAGGATTCCCTCTATTGATCGAATTACTTGTCTGGAATGACAATAATTGGATTTTGCGGGGATCAAGAAATATATTAGAAATCTTCTAGCTTGTAGTATTTCCTTTCATATGATTTCTTTTTCTGCTCCAATCTTCTAGCTCGTAGTCCCTTCATGTGATTTCTTTTCCTGCTCCCTTTAGATAGAGTGCGACATATGTAACGAAATTTGATTTGTTGACTCGGCAATGCTTTAGCCCTCCAATGCTGTTGCTTTTACTCGGACACCATAATGTGGTCTCCTCCCAAATATTGATGGAAACATTAAAGATGAAAAAGGCTTATTAATGCGTCTGTATATGGCCTTTTCTCTTTGCCTGTTCAGAGAGTTGATGCAAATGTTTCTTTTGCTACAGATTGGGTAAACCTTGAGTGACCGCTTTATTACCTTTTGTAAAGTGATATGTATCGTTGCTTGTCCTGTTTGACATTTGGTTGGTGTGAACAAGCAGAACTAAGTTAATTCCTCATAGTTCAGCTGAATCCTCAACTTTGACATACTTCCTTGTGGATTACCGAAAGCTTCTTGGTTGCCACATTGCTTGTAACACCAATCTTGTTTTATTCTTTCCATATTGTTGAAAATAAACTTAACCTGCCATTTCTGAGGTAAAAGATACCAATTTTTGGTAACCAAAAATTGGGATAAGTTTGACTTGCATAAACTTATCCATGCCAAGTGTATGATGCAGGGATTTTTGTGGATATGAAGTCATCATTCAACATTAATAGTCAATAATTCTTATTTACTTTAGATTGTTTGTGCATAATTCCCAGGAAAAGAAAGAGTCGATTTCAGCATTGGCTGACGTAGATATGAGGAGACATTGATCCCTTTGAAAACTCCAACAGGCTTGACTGTTGGCCCAAGTTATCGAAGTTAGTCGGTGGAAACCACCTTCCGTTGCCTTCTCAACCAACTGAAACGAACGATGGTTGGCTCTCTCCAACTACCCTACAAAGAAATTCACTAATTAGGAGTACGTTTTTTCCTTTCTCCTTCAATTATTTGCCTGGTGTGGTGGGCTGGTGGCCCTAGGTTTTTTCTTGCCATCGACATTGTACGGCAGTCAGAATTATTTACTTTTTCTCATTGCATGCACTAGAGTTGGTTGGTTGGTCCTTGATCCATTGGAATAGATGTCATTATGTCTATAATCATCCTAATCCTAGCTTTACAACTAGATGGTCCAAGTCCTGAACGTGGTCTTTTGGCATATTTGGGGTGGTGAACCAAGATACTTAGCCAAGCATAAATCTATACTAATGGCTCATAACTTACAATTCGACCAAAACCCTTCAGGCTTGGGACCAACTGGTGCACCAGAACGGAAGGTTGCCATGTTTTAATTTTATGTCCATGTGGTGGTGAAAGTGTTCCCTCCATAGAAATACCAGCTGGAGGAGAACAGAGAGGACGACAATAAAGTTGAGAAGCAGGAAAATGATAGGAGCAGAGAACTGGAATTGGACATATCATGCATTATTGTTGCTAAAGCTGAAGAAGCCAACCTCCATATAGTCTTTTAGATAAGGCACTCAAAAAAGGTAAAGCTGCCTCGTCACATGGCCAGCTTCACTTTGGAGAGTCGTGTAGTTCTTGTAGTAGTTCCTCTAAGGCCTTCAAGGGGCCATGGCCATTACGGCTCACTGATCTTAATCATGATATTTGCAAGCACAGTTCAACATCCCATTAACTCTGTAAGATGGAAGGAAGAACAAACCTTAATTTCTAACATCATTTCAATAGGTAGGACTTTATTTCCATAGGTTCTTTTAATAAAGGCATGGCTGAGGTCAGGTTATAATGTATATAAATAGATGCTTTTGGCTTCTTATTAAGCTACAATTAAAGGACAACTACGCTTCAAACATGAAAGTTGCTTATGTAGCTAGAAACAAGAAAGCTGCTTCTTTTGCTTCACTTCTGCCATAGAACATTACTCAAATCACTCAAAACGAAATGTAGAAAACAAAAAGGACCAAAGATCAATTAGTTAAGAGATGGGGCCAAGAATGTTAGTGGTGCTACAGATAAAAGCCAAGAATAAGCATGGAGTGTACTCAAAAGACTTAGAAACCCCACATGGCTCCCCTTTAACATTACTTCTTCATAAGTATGTACAATTAATTATGCATTACACGGTGCCCAACAACGCATTAAACTATGCATTTTTCTTCATACCTACTCTTCAAGTTGGAAACCATGCTTTCAGCCCTAGGATAAATCTAAAACAAAATATTCCTTAATCATCCATGTTTTTGCTTTTTACAGACGATAATAGGCAATTACAAGCGTCAGAAGAAAAGGATAGTTCCTAATTATGACCTTGATAGTACATTTTTCTTCCACCTAAAATCATATTGTAATAAAAGCTATGGCTTGATAACTGATCAAATTGAACTGAATAAGTTGACATTAATTGGATTAGTGGGTAAGCAATCGATAATTAATTAAATTCGGTGATCAAAGACTTTTTGGCGGTGGATCAAAAGGTCCGGTTGCGCAAGCAGCCGACTATTATGTCACATGTATTTTCTATTCTAGTTTGAGGAAACTAAGTGACTCCTTTAGCTTACATAAATATATCTGCAATAAATAGTTTTTTTTCTTCTATTTTCCCTTAAACACGATTTAAGTTATTATTAATGTAATAATTGTAATAATTTTTTAATGGAAATTTCAATTAATACAAAAAATTGAATTTCTATATTTTTAAACGTGTAAATAAAGATAAAAATAACCTTTTATAATTATAAAGATTAATTTAGATTAAGACCAGTTAATGTACCTAGTGCACTGAGCTCTTCGTTTTGCGATAGTTTAGGGAGGGTTATGACGTACACAGTGGTGATGCCGTCGCCTACAACCAAATATAAAAGATTTCACTTTCGTTAAAACAAATTAATGTAGTAGCGGTAAGCGGATATCGTTCCCACAAGAAATTTTTAACGGTAAAGGTTAACTAGTTTAAACAAAACAAATAACGAAAATAAAAAGGGAGGTTTGTAAATTGCAATCATTAATAAACATTCATTGGGAGAAGTTTTTCTTAAGTGTAATGACTAGAAACATGTATTCTAGCAATCTTATTAAACAATAACCTAAATACAATCATAGGTAAATTAAATAATAGCATTAAGAATCAAAAACCAATGACAAGTGATAAACATGTACGACATGCAATCAATCAAGCGAATATCTTCTTATAATTTTCAACTCTAACGTAAAG
>JANVCL010000008.1:28739673-28768369 GCA_026546855.1 Erythroxylum incrassatum
TAATATTTTAAATGCTTTGTATTATTCTTAGTTTTATAATTGTATGATGATGATTGTCTTTGTTTATATTAATTGTGATTATTATTTATATGTAAAATATTTAAAAATTATTGTTATTTCATATTAGTTGTCATTATTATTTATTATTAAGATTTTTGAAAGCATGATTAATGTAAACAGTAAATTAGTAATGTATACAGTACAACTGTACAATATACCAATATGGACTATTTTGCAATTTTTTAAAATTTTAGGAACTATTTCATAAATTTAAAAAATTATCCGAAACTGTATCCGGTACTAACCGATAGTGGTACAGTTTTGTTTCAGAACTCAATCCGGTACTGAGCCCGGTACGGTATTTTTTTTCATTTATAAAAAAACACACAAGCCAACTTCTCTTTTTATCTTCGTCATCCTTCGCCTTAGCTTCGAAGGTTTTGTTTATGTGAATCAATAACAATATCTCAATAAAGAGATTTCACATAAGGCAGCAATAGATACAGACTTTTAAAAATGGAGAGCAAACCCATTTGCTCAGGTTTCTTCGCTCGTGTAAGACTTTCTTACTGTCACTATATGGGGTAGTAGTCTCCCAAGCATGGTTAGGTCTTGGGGTGGTTTTGTCGATTACAGTCAAAAGGTTTTAGTTCCTGGTGGGGATTAGTTGCTTCTGTTGTCTAAACAGCTTAGCTAATTTTTCTTTTCTGTGGTGAACATTGTTTCTTCACTTTCAATTTGTGGGTGGGTTCTTGTTTCCATTACTCCAGAGTTTTTGTCGTAAATTTGGTTATTTTGTGCTTCTTTTACACATTGAGCAAAGTAATCAAACTGGGGATTTTTTTTGTCTAGTTTGTAATTTACTGGTTCTTTGCTATTTAACAATTTCGTTTCTTTCGGGTGGGATATTGTGTCTGTGGATTTGCAAGATTCTTCTTTAGAATTCTACTTTTGACAAAAGGAATAAGCTTTATATGGAGGTTTTGGCTTGATTTCTGCTCAGGAAAAGCTTCAGTTTTCGTAATTTTGGTTCTAGGGATTGTTCCAATTTCCGATGGCTCTCCTCAAGTGGATGTACTTTGCTTGCTTTCTATATTCTTTTTTGGCTCCTCAAACACAGCCAATCTTGTGATGGGAATTATTTCCTTGTGTTAAGCCAAAATGACTTTACGATTAATAATTTTGATAAAAATCAAATAATAATGATATTAGAAAGTAAGACGAAGTAGAAAAGCAAAAGTAAGACAAAGCAGAGAAGCAAAAGTAAGACGAAGCGGAGAAACAAAAGTAAGACGAAGAGCAGAAGAAAAAGTAACATGAAGCGGAGAAGCAAAAGTAAGATGAAGCGAAGAAGCAAAAGTAAGATGAAACGGAGAAACAAAAGTAAGACGAAGCAGAGCGGAAACTAAGACGAAGCAGAAGCGAAAATGAGATGATAGAAAGAAAGACGAAGCTAAAGCAAAACTAAGACAAAGACCTGATACCACGTCAAATGGTTAATCAGTCTGAGTTAATTACAAAACTCAACTGAATAACTGTTTCTTCAAAGATCAAGAAACAAGAAGAAAGAAGTGGTTATCAAGAAGCAGTTGAAGACGAAGGCTATAAACACATGTCGGAGTCAAAGATTGTAGAATTTAGTAATTTTAGTGATTTTGAGAAAAGTTAGAAACAGTGTATTCATTGTGCTAAACTCTAGAGCTATTATTCTTTGCAACAAAGCTTGCAAACATCTTTCAGTAAGAAAGAAGAAAAGCTGAGAGCCTGAAGAGGCTAAGTGAGAAAAGAATACTTGCTGTAAGAGACTTGAAGAGGCTCAGTGAAAAGAATACTTGTACTTTTGAAAAGTATAGTGAAATCTCAGAAAGGATTCTGAGGACTGAACATAGGTCACGGTTTGGGGTGAAGCAGGATAAATCTGCTATGTCGATTCTTACTTTCCAAACTCTTAACTTTTAATTTCTACTATCTTATACAAGTACTTAGAAGTCAATTGCAATATATTTATATTCTTACTTAATAGTTACGAAAAAGCAAGTTTTCAAAAAAGTTTGAAAAAAAAGGGATTGTATTCAAGGAAAAAGATACACAATTTAACCCCCTCCCTTCTTGTGCGTTTTATATATCGAACATAAAGTATATACTAACATGTGATTTACTTTAATTGGTATTAGAGCTCGGTGTCGAAGAACTACCGTCATAAAGTGTGGATAAAGATCCATGGCAGAATCACACATCTATATAGCTGAAGGCGCCTCCGTCACTAGACCACTTGCATTCAATGGAGAAGACTACCATTACTGGAAAGACAATAAGTGGCTCTTCATTGAATCGACTCATATTGAACTTTGGGAAATTATAGAGAATGGACTGTATACACCGATAGATGATGAAGGAGATGTTATTCTACGAATCAAATGGTCTGCAGATCAAAAAGCTAGATTCCAGCTGAATTCGAAGGCTAAGTTCTTTTTAAGTTGTGCCTTAAGCATAAGTGAGTATGATAAAGTTCATGGATGCGACATTGCGAAGGAGATGTGGGATATGCTATCCATCGAACACGAAGGTACCAATAAAGTAAAGGAATCCAAGATAAGCATTCTTGTACACTAGTATGAGTTGTTCAAGATGAAGGGCAAAGAGTCTATCGATCAGATGTTTGGACAATTTGAAACTATCATTAATGGGCTTAAAGCTCTCGGCAGAACTTATGATAATCAAGATCACGTTCAAAAGATCCTGAAAAGTCTACCGAAGAGATGGAGACCAAAAGTCACTACTGTACAAGAAGCCAAGGACTTAAGCGTATTAAAGCTTGATGAATTGATTGGATCCTTGAAGATACATGAAGTGGAGCTGGATGCAGAAGATAAACCCAAACGGGATAAATCCATAGCATTGAAGGCCGGAAAAAAGAATCACAAGATTCAAAGGAAGAGGAGTTCATCGTTGAAAGAGTTGAAGATCAAGTAAGTTAAGAATGACAACTTCAGTGAATCAGATCAAGATTCAAGCGAAGATGATGATGAATTATCCTTTATCTCAAGGAAGATCAGACGCATGTGGAAGAAAAAGGCAAAAGGAAACAAAGAGTTTTCTTTCAAGAAGAATAGTAAAGATGAAGGAAAGATTGAGAAGACATCGGTCATCTGCTATGAATCCAATAAACCGGAACATTACAAGTCCAAATGTCCATTGCTCAAAAGAAAGCCCAAGAAGAGTAAAGAAAACAAGAAAAGCATGATGGCAACCTGGGAAGATCTGGATTCGTTTGAATTAGATACTGACTCAGAGGCATTGGTACAAGCAAACATTTGCCTAGTAGCTGAAGGAGAAAGTGATGAGGAGGTAGCTTCAAATTTTAGTGAATTGCAAGATGCATACTCAGAATTATTAGAAGATTCTTATGTAATTCTTAAGCAGTATAAATTATTAAAGAAAAAGTATGTAGAAAACTTGAAGAACATGTAAGTGTTAGAAAAGGAGAATGCCTGCTTAAAGAAACAAGTAGACGAGAAGAAGAAAAAGGTAGTTATAAATAAATCTGAAGAGATCAATCAGTTGAAACAAAGAATCAATTCTCTTTTAGCTGATCTGTCAACATTTACGGAGAGTATGAGAAAAATGAATGATAAGCTAGGGAGATACAAACACCCTAATGATAAGACTGGATTAGGGTTTGCTAAAAACAACAATCAGCATAAAAAGAATTAAGTTCCTTATAGAAAGAGATTTCATCAGCCTTATTATCATCATTCTATGAATCATGTTAGAACTAACCCCAAAGGACCCAAGAAAATCTGGGTACCTAAGAGACAAATAATATCTTCTGCAGATATCCCTCCTTGGAAGAAGCAGCCAGCACCATTGGTACTTGGACAGTGGATGCTCACGACACATGACACGAGGAAGGGAGGATTGGTAACTTTTAGAGACAATCACCAGGTCAAGATAATTGGAATAGATAAAATCGGTAAAGATTCTTTTGCTACCATTGATAATGTGTTGCTAGTTGACGGTTTAAAACACAACTTGATTAGTGTCAGTCAATTATGCGATTCTGGTTTTGAAGTGTCCTTCAACCAAAATTCTTGTGAAGTCAAAAACAAGGATGGGTCTATATTCTTTTCTGCCAAAATACGAAACAATCTTTACAAAATTAATCTAGAAGATTTACAAAGTCAAAATATTTCTTATTTTATATCAACTGATGAGGAAAAACTGATTTGGCATAAAAAGCTGGGTCATGTTAGTTTTAAACATATTTCAAAGTTGATTAAACATGATTTGGTAAGAGGATTACCAAAAATAGTTTTAACAAGGATTTTTTTTGTGAAAGTTGTCATAAAGGGAAATAGGTTAAAACAACTTTTTCTTCTAAAAATATTGTAACTTCTTCTAGACCTCTAGAGTTGTTACATATGAATTTATTTGGTCCAACTAGGACCTTGAGTCTTAGCGAAAAGAAGTATGGTCTCGTTGTTGTTGATGATTTAACTAGACTTTGTTGGATGCTATTTTTATCACATAAGGACGAGTTTTTTTAAGTGTTTTAAAGTGCTTTCCAAAAAGTTACAAAATGAATAAGGAATCTCTATTACTAGTATAAGAAGTGATCATGGTGGTAAGTTTGAGAATGAGAAATTCAGAATATTTTGTGAGGAGAATGGAATTTTTCATAATTTCTTTGCTCCTAGAACTCCACAACAAAATGGAGTTGTAAAAAGGAAGAATATGACGATTCAGGAAATGGCAAGGATTATGATGTGTGAAATGAATCTTCCTAAGTATTTCTGGGCATAAGCTGTGAATACAACTTGTTATATTCAAAATAGAATACTTCTGCAACCTTTGTTGAAGAAAACTCTATATGAATTATGGAATGGAAGGAAGCCTAATATATCCTACTTCGATCCATTTGGTTGCAAGTGTTCTATATTGAATACAATGAAAATTTTGGATAAATTTGATTCTATGTTTGGCCCCGTTTTCGAAGCCCAACATTCGGAGTCAAAAACCTTGAGCTTATTTTCCTGAAGGGTCATTTGCTGTTATTCCACCATAGTGGTGAGCGCACACTAATCAATCACCAAAATCATAAGTTGAATTCCGCAACTAAATTGTAATTCTATGTCTCTAATTTGATTTGAAGCAAGAATCACCTCAATTGGAGTTCTATAGCTCAAGATATGCTTAAAAAGCCTAAGTGTGTTCATACCCCAAACAAGCTCTCCTAACCGACCTCTCACTTACTGTAATGCAAACTTTCTCAAATCAGCTCCAAATGATACATATTTTTTATGGAAATAAAGATACATGTGTTAGGAATCTATTGGTCTAAGAAGCACTGCAATTTGAGGTCGAATGAGGGAGGTATGCCCAAGAGAATAGACCATATTTATACCCCAAATCGATTTGAACCTATCTTTGCGCGATCGTCATAACATTCAATCTAGATGTCTAATTGAGTTTGTTTTCGGAGCATTAGAAAGAATACTTCTAGATATAGAACTTTCATGAAGACCCTAAAATCAGATTATACCTCTAAAAGGGTTAAAAATCTCAATCTGTCCCGTGAATGTTCGTTAAACGGACATCCATATCCGTTTAACGGACATGTATCAGGCTTGGGAGGCCAAAATGACCCAACAAGATCCGTTAAACAAACCTTATGTCTGTTAAATGGACATTGGGGTTCCCCAAAGTCCCCCAATGCCTCTCCAAAGCTTCCCACATCCATCCTAACACCACATACACTTATAATCTTCCAAAATTCACTTATTCTAGTGCCAAAACACCTCATAACAACCCAAACAACAAATTCATTTAACAAACTTCTCAAACCTTAACTCATTTTGTTCACCAAAACCACAAAGTCCTGTCATTTATCAAAGCTATCACAAACACAACTATATACAACATCCTGACTTGTAACATTCATATCTCTCCAGTCCGACATCCAAAAATCACAAACTTCATATCGTTGGAAAGATAGGAAGGTCTTCTACAACTTCCAAGTAGATAGATTTTATCAATTCAACCTAGAGAATTCTAGAATTTCCCTTGAATTCAGAACACATTCCTACCCTTATGAAAGTTTAAAACTTAGCAATGTAAAGATTTGAAAAGCCATAAACAATCATAATGCATATGTATTTCATTTGCATCAAAATAAGTGTTTTACAATGCTTTAGCGGGCATTTCAAGCCACTTACATCATAATCCAAAATACAAACTTAACCAAACAATAATTCCTCAAAATGCATCTAAAGCATTGTTTTACAAATTCAACTTCAAAAGATCAAAAGAACAAAGGTGTACAATGGCAAATTGGAGAGAAGCCTTGACGCTCAACATCTTGCTCATCACCTGTGGGTGGGAAGGTGAGGGGGGTGAGCTTAACGCTCGTGGGTAACACTTTTATATTCGGTAATAAGCAAAAACCATTGAATCATTCATAATCATAGCAATTTCTCACAAAACCCATAAAACATATATTTCTTAACTTTGTTAAACCAAAATCACAATTCTCATAAGTGAAGCAATTTTCAAACTTGTCAACACATGTAAACACACAAACACATCACAAATAGCTTGGCAAGTCCATAAACATGATGAACTACACAATTTCATAAAATGGCTTCGTGTAGTCGTAAACTTGAAGGAGTCCTGAAAGAAGCTCCGTGCCACTAGCGGGCAGGCGGGAGAAGCCTTGAATTGGTCAACGTGCACGTGACAATTCTTGGATGGACCAAACCAAACCCACATAACATGTAATTCATGAACAAAAAAATATTTTGCACAAATGGCACATTTTTAAAAACTTGTTTTTCATGAACAAGTTTCCCAATTTACATAATTCAACAACCAAAATTTCATACCAAACATAAAAACCATTTTTCAACTCAATCATTTAAAGAATCATAAATGCTTACTTAAAAGGTAGTTGGAAAGATCATTAATTACATTTATGGAAGAACATTTAATAGCCTATTAACTCGAATATAAAAATGTCACCCACCTTGGTTTCCTTGCTTGAAAACTTGCTCAATTAGGCCTCTCCTCTTGCTCATCTTACCTCCCTTGATTTTCTTCAACATTAACACAAAAATCCCAAATTAATAGGATTCAAAATTGGAAAATCTAAAGGACCCAATGCATGAAATTGACCTTAGAATACCTAAACTCATCCATTTCCTAAGCTCTTTGAACCAAAAACACTTCAAAAATCCAAAACATTGAAAAACCCTTACCTTAAATCTTCACCCAACCAAAGGGTTTCTTAGCTCAAATGAAAGCTTGAACCTTCATCTAGCTTTTTTTCTTCTTGAAATAACTTCAAAAATCTTCTTGAACACCAAGAAAAATCAAAACCTAACTCAACTCTTTCTTTCTCTCCAAACTCACGAACTCTCTCCCTCTTCTCTCTCTATTTTCGTTTCTTTGTTCCTTCTAATGTAAGACAACTCATTTCTTTTTCCTTTTAAACCATTAATGATGCTAAAAAGTCCAACTTACCCTTACTTATAAGCCTAGGTTCTTACCTCCTTAAGTGACATGCCCAAAATGCCCTTAATACAACTTATCACTTCTAACACTTCAATTTAATATCATATGCCACATAACCTCATTAACATTAACATGTCAATTAGCTCAAACATACATAAGTCTATCAAGACCTCAAAAATGAATCTAATCATGCTTAATTAAATAAAAAAACAGGGGCCAACAAGAATAGCCTAAAATCCTTCAAATAAATTAAATTAGGAGACTTATGGATGAGATTTATAAAATTCCTATTGAGCTCCTTAAGCATTTTTCCTTTATTTAAAAATTCAAGAACCACTTTAGTTACAAGTTATGTAGTAAATCCCCAAGAATTTTGAAAGATTTGGGCATTAAAACTATTAGTTCTAGGGGCTCTATTCATATATAAATCAAAGAGAGCTTTCAACACACCTGACTTATTAAAAGGCATGGTTAATTTAAGAGGCTAGGTGACTTTACTCTTGGGCCAAAAGGTTAGGTGACTTTTCAAACAAACTTTTACACCCTTATATATTGTTTAAATTTAGTTTTTTGTTATTTTAAAAGGTATGAAAATGTTTAAAGGTTTTAGTGTTTTTTTTCATGTTGTTCTCTTTATACACAAAGTGGAACAGTGGGGGAATTGGATTGATTTATAATTTGATGCAATTTTCTAAGTGCTTAATAATTCCATGATTTGGGTATTTATTAATATAGCTACCAAACACAATAGAAGGATGGAGAGGATAATATTATTTGGGAGATTATATCGCCTATGGCAATATTGGAAGTTTAGAATGAGAGATATGATAAGATGTATTTGGAAGCTTAATCGGTATCCATGATATAATGTGATATTTATGGTGGTGGCCACTCTAATCATGGATGTCAGGCATCAAAATATATGTGGGAGCAACCAGTTTGTATGGGGAATTGGCCTTAAAACATCTACTATGGGAATACTCATAATCTATAGTAAAGAAACTATCTCAATTTTGTATGGAATGATTAAGTTTTACCTAGATTTTTTTGCAACAACAATAGTAAGAGGAGGTTCAACATCTTAAAGAGTTCCTTATGGAATTCATTGCCACAACTAAGGCTAACCTCAAAAAAAATTATAGAGCTATTTGCCTCTTTCCATAATGCAAGACTTTTGACTAGATAGCTTGTTGAACTTACTTTTGAAGAACAACAAGATGATTTATCAGGATATGCCAAGCCAAATTTGACCAAAAAAAATTGAATATGATAACATTGAGGAGTGGAAAGGAGCTAGAAGTTGAAGAAAAAGAGAAAGTTGTTGTTCAATAAGAGAATAAAGGTGAGAAAGAGGAAGATGAAGAGGAGCCAAAATTTCAGTGTTTTTATTTTGATTGAGTAACTTGTAGGATTTTCACTAGTAGTTTAATTTGCTTTCATAGTTTTAGCTTTGTGATTCTAATTTTTTTTACATGAGTTGAGATTTGATGGAGTTCCCCAAGCTATGAAGGAAAAATCACCTCAGTGCATTAAATTACAAAAGATTTCACTAGCACTAGATGTATGTTAATAAAATTGGATAAGGATAAAATCTCTTATTATCAGGGGGAGTACTAGTTATCCTCACCTCCTCTAATTATTTTCATATTTTTCATTATTCTTACATGTTTTGTACATTAAAAACAACATAAAACTTTGAAGAATTTAAGAGTGAATTAGATTGATTTACAATTTAATGTAAGTAACTATTAATAATTCAATGAACTTTGGAATTGAAACTAAGTGTTAAACAATTCAAATTCTTCTAAAAATATATATCTACTGAAAGGAATATCGACAAGATAACTTCTTCACTTAAACAAAATGGCGAATTAACTTAAACTCAAAATGAGATCCATGCAAAAGCATATAAATTTTCCCAAGCACTCTTAGTTGTTAAGACAATATTAATTCATCAATGTAGTTGCTCAAATATTTTATCACTAACCAATTCAACTATGAAGTTGCAAAATTAAACTTTTCAAGCCAAAAGATGTTAAGAAAGATGGCTTTGAGCTCAATCTAGGTAAGTCTCTTAGCCTAGATAGTCTAAATGTTCTATTCTTTCAAAGATTTTGGCAACTTATTAAAAAAGTAGTAATTAAGTTTCTAGATTTAAGGAAAAAATGTCGGTAGAAATTAATAAAACCTACATTTTTCTTATTCCTAAAAATCATAAACCTAGCTCCCTCAAAGACTTCAAACATATGAGGTAAGTCTTTCAGTCTAGGTCTAAACGTTCTATTCTTTCAAAGATATTGGCATTTCATTAGAGAAGTAGTAATTGATGTTTTATCTTTTTTTTAAGGAAAATTTAATAGAAATTAATAAAACCTACATTTTTCTTATTCCCAAAAATCATAATCTTAGCTCCCTTAAATACTTGAGGCATATCTCTTGTTGCAACATTCTTCATAAGATCATCATCAGACTACTTGCTTTCAGATTGAAGCTCATCCTAAAGCTTTTTATTAATAAGTTCTAGTGGGCTTTTATCAAGATAGGTTGATTGGTAATAATATATTGTTGGCATAAGAATTGTTTAAGGGCTATAATAGGAAAAGCTCCTACAAAAATTGTGCTATTAAAGTGAACTTCCATAATGTCTTTGATTCAATACAATTTAACTACATTTTACATATCTAAAGGCTTTTGGCTTTCCTAAAGTATTTATCACCTAAATTGATCAATGTATTTCCATTACACCTTATGGAATATTGGTTAATGAAAAGCCTACCAACTTGATTGACCATAACACAAGATGAATAGCAACTTCAAGTTCAACTTTAACTTCATTCAAGAATGGTCTAGTACGTAGAGATAGATAATCATGAAGCATTAATACTAGGGTTTCATGGGCTGAATGAGAAGGTAGTTAGATTTCTACTAAATATAGCCTGCATGCTTATTATAGCTGAATTTTAGGAAATTTTCATTTTTTGTTATTATAATTTTAGGAAGATAATAATTAAGAAAAGGGTCGAAAAGTTGTTTGCTTGCCACTCAAGCATTATTCTTGGTTTCCTAGTCAAATTAGGTAAATTTGGTTTCTTTATTTCCTAGTCAAATTAGGCAAATTTATTTTCTTTGTTTCCTAGTCAAATTATTCAGATTTGTTAGATGATTTTAGTTTCCTTTTCTTATTCAAAAACAAGAAAGATCAAGATCTCTATAAATAGGGAGCATTGTAATGAATAAAGCAAATTTTGGGCAATAAAAGTCAAGTTGAGAGTTTTCTCACAAGCATATAATATGGAGAATTTGAGCTAATAATAAATATAATTTTTATAACTTTAAAAATACTTGCATTATAATAATAAATATAGAGATAATGTCACTATGAAGAAATCTAATTGCCTGTGAAGAGGAGAGAAGAAAGAGTGGTGCAGGAAAAGGGGAAACTAATTGCCTATTATTGAATAATTCATTGCCAATGCCCATATCTACCAAGCTTTGGTTTCTCTTTTGGAACCTCTACCATTGATTTGGATGGGGTCATTTCAATTACAAGCTTTGCTTTGTCTACGAAATCGTACAATCCAAATGGCGTTGCAAGAGAGAAAAACATACATTAATGTATAAGCTACAAGTTATACATTCCTGTAAAATTTCATGTACATCGCTGACGTTTTGAGGTTTGATGCAAACGATTATATATGCGAGGAAAACATAGATTTGTATCATGAATCTTCGATAAATTTGTTCTCCTCGATCATCTCCTCTGAAAATTGAAGGATTTTATTGCAAAAGCAAAAACCACTGCAAAGAGCACACAGAAACCAACCACCACAACACCTGCTACGCCCAAGAAATCACGCCTATACCCAAACACTTCTTTCAGTACCTGACTTACAGGGGCGAAGTGATCCCCATCTGGCAACCTCATCGGTTTAACATCATCCCCATATTGTGATGTCAAAAGGCCATATAGAGTCCAAGCTATGGGGTTTGCCCAGTAATACCATCTCCACCAGATGGGGATTCTCTGTTCAAAGATTGTAATACTAAGTTATGATGGTGGGAGGAGGAGAAAAACTGTAAAATTCACTTTTAGGGACATTTGCTAGAGAGCCAGAGAGGCTATTTGATTGACTTGAAAATAAATTGAAAAGAACAAGAGTTGTATGAATTTTTATTTCTACAAGAGTGTCAAACAAAAGTGTACTGTGAATTCTTAGGTAGGGATAAGTACCTTGTGAGGAATCATAAAGCCACTGAATAGGTTCCAGAGCATGTAAAATGGAGCAGCAATGATGGAAGCCACATTATGGTTTGGTGTCACGGCCGTCGTCATCATTCCGTAAAAGGTAAAATATAGCATGGTAAAATACATAAAAAATATGTACCAGATGAATTTCAAGGCAGTCCATTCAAATGATGCCATGGAATAGAAAATTGAGCAGTAAATAATCGTCTGTGCAAACACATAAGGGAACTCAATAGCGACCTGCAGATAAAAGAGAGCAGAATTTTGAATCTCCAGAATGGACTTTCATCACAGACAGGTACGGGAACAAGGTCAGTGGTAAACCTGAGCAAATGCAAATGGCAGGGCGGCATACATCCCTGCAGCTCTCTCTCTATATGAGACAAACCTTTCAACAGAAACAACAGGTTGAACAGCACTACCATTAGTGATCCCGATGAACAAGACTGCGGCATACAAGGATCCCATGGCATTGAACAATTCTTGCACATTGTCCCTGGAAGAAGCAAATTCAGACGGAGGATATTCTAATGACAGAAATCTAACTTAAGCTAAGAGAAAAGACCCTATCAGCAGAGACCCAAAAAGATGAGAAAATCATGAATATTGTTAAGGCCAAAGTTTTATTGTCCCGATGTCACAAACATCCAATATTGTTGAAAGAGCTAATATGATAATGAATTTTCAGAAGGATCAAAGGGAAGACCTCTTTGAACCGAATTTCCAGCATATTGTCCCAAGCATTACTGATATCACAACTGTGTAGAAGAAACGCACAGCAGTGTATTGTGGGTATCGCCAATAAGACAAATTATTCTTCCAAAGACAAGTCAAGAACTGGCCAAAGTATGATTGAGAATACTTTGTTGGGAAGCTCAACTCTTTTGTATTGTTATTTGGCCTGCTCAGAATTTCAACCAATTCTTTGTTGCGTCTGAAACATGAGAGGACAGTAGTATTAGATAAAGCAGACTCCAATGCCCATAAAAAATGTAGAATCAGCATCAACATTTTTCAAAAGATTGGCATACTGAAATAGATTTGATTTTCGATAAATTTCAGCAAAGTCTACTCCTAGACGTTGCTCTTCAGTTGAAGAAGTGACTTCAAGCATCCATGCAGCAGGGTTATACCCTGGCTTTATTTTTGCCACTCCTTCAATAGCCTGCAAAAGAAAATTGCATAGCATTTAATTGCTAAGCTACCGCCTAAAATTATCAAGATATTGGCTATGTGAGTTACTTGAACCAAACTGACCTCAAAATATTTTATTAATTCACGTGACTCAGGGCCCAGCGGACCAGCATATATAAGTTCCCCTCCACGTTTCATAAACAAAAGCTGTCATGGTAAATGAGACAGGAGGATAAATAAAAATAATCAACCAGTACATCCCAGCTGTCTTAACTTTCACATGGCAGAAATTTATTTAGTTTCGATCCTGTTGCTGTCACTTGCAATGAGAATGATATTGTTTAGATAGAACTCTGATTTCAGAGAAACCATATTTCAGGAAGATAATAACAAACATTTACCTCATCAAAAGACTCAAAAATGTCTATGCTGGGCTGATGAATTGTACAAACGATGGTGCGTCCAGTGTTCACAATATTTCTCACTGTCCTCATGACAATGGCTGCAGACCTTGCATCCAAACCTGACGTAGGCTCATCCATGAACACTATGGACGGGTTGGCAACCAATTCAACAGCAATTGTTAGCCTTTTCCTTTGTTCTGTGGACAGACCATCGATACCAGGCAGACCGACCAATGCCCCACTTAATGAAGTAAGCTCAACAAGTTCCATCACCTCGTTGACAAATGCCTGACAATCAACAGTCAAGGTTCATGTCCCAGCTTTTCAATGTTACGCCCAAAAAAAATCATGCATGTGTTTATCTGCCGAGCTTGAGCATGGTAAATACATGTATGTACTTGCCTGTTGTGTATCAATGTCCACTTCTGATGGTAACCGGAGCCAAGCAGAGAAAAGAAGTGATTCAAGGACAGTCAAGCAAGGAGAATGGATGTCATTTTGCTCGCAATAACCAGCAATTCTAGCAAAAGTTTCTTGCTTTTTAGGATAACCAGAGATATGTATGCTCCCTTCTACCAGCCCTCCGGTTTTCCTACCAGCTAGGACATCCATGAGTGTGGTTTTTCCAGCACCGCTAACTCCAACTAATGCTGTAAGTACACCCGGTCTAAATGCTCCAGTAACATTAACCAACAACTGAAGTCTGTCTTCTACTATCCCTTGCTGCTTCAATTCCTGAAGAGGCAATGTGATTAGAAACTTATATTCTCTGGGTGAATATTTGAAAGAAGACATTTGTCTATGGGACGAAGCCATGTACACACCACAGGAACATCTAGAAAGTAGTTGATATTGCTGAAAGACATGGAAAGTGGTTGAAATGGAAGAACCATCCCTCTCTGTTTGAAATACTTTCCTGCTCAGATAAATTACCATGAATGCAGCTCAAATATAAAATCTGAGTTATAATGTAGAAATCAGAAGAATATGAAAATCCCGGAAATTTTTCAGTTTACTAACCGTTTGACGAGCCTGAAGTACGTAAGTAATGTCTCAGTTCAATAACATTTTCACCTTTCCTTCTCTTGTCTCTCTCTAGCAACTCTTCCCTCGATATAACTGCCTGTTTCCTTCCCCAAGCTAAAATGTGTAGCAAAAATGCATTATTAATTAGATTAGATCTTCTATAGATTTGTTTCTAAAAATTTTGGTTGAGTAAACAAGTACAAAAATATGTTGTGCAGCTTACGTTTCAGGTGAGCAAGAAAGAAAGTGAACATCATATTGAGTACAATTGTATATCCAAGTAAGGCACCAACACCGATCCAATACCAGTAGCTCTCTGGAAACAGACTGCGTGCTCTCAGAACTGCCTCACCTAATGAAAGATTAGTAGTGTTCCCTATTTTCTGCACAAGAAACAAAGAGGAAAGCAAAATTAAGTTTTAGCTAGACTAGCAAAATCTAGAAGTACTTGATGCAGAATCCAAGCCAGACCCCAGCATGACATCCATATCAGCAAAAGCAATAAGCCTAAGGGTCTGATTTGTCTAGTATTGTGTAGCTTCATCCAATATCAGGAGTTCAAATGGTGTTGCTTTTATATGGCCAAGTAATGTCCCCGGGCAAGAGCACAACTTGCTTCAGAAGACATTTAAGCTCTTCTGCGATATCATTTGATTGCCAGGAATGATTTGTTTCTAGATTCATTTTTTTTCATGTGCCTAAATAACATCATTATCATTTTGGTTATCCGAGTTTGGTGCAAGCAATAATGATTAAAGTACATGATTTCCATGTAATATCAAAAACAATCATTTGCTAGTCAAGCAAAATATGAGAAATAACAGTATGATTACAACCTTAGACCAAGAATGCCCAAGAAATTCATTTACTGAAGCAGCATTTTGAGCATACATCAAAGGAGAAACCCAAAAGCCCCATATCCACCAGCTTGGAATGTGATCTGTCACAACAAACGAATATAAGAGACAAAGGCAAGTAGCATCAACTGACAAAACATCAATGCTCTTAGTACCTCTTGAGATGATATAACCTCCAAGAGCCATGACAACCAGCATAGCAAAAGATCCAAATGTATTGGAAACTATCATATTGCGACCCAAGGACCCAATCACACGGAAAAGAGCTATGGACATCTGGTGCAGAGAGAAATACAGCAAGAATTGCCGCAAAAATCTGTAAATAAAAATCAATAAGATGAAACCCACTCCAAAAATTCTAAAAGAATTCATTTATCCACAATGGATGTTCTATCTACCTGGTGACGTTAGGATCATATCCAATTACATAATAAGTAACTGCCACCCAAAGACCAGACTCCATGAGTGAAGTTGGAATGCTGAGGATCCAAGAAGGAATTGTATACACCCAGCTGGGATAAAAGTGCAAATCACGATGCTTGTATAGGACGGGAAGTTTAGCTACCAGCATGGAAACCTCTGTAAACCCATTAAAAAGAATAATGACCATGGAAAAGTATATTGCACCGACATATAAGCCTCCATCATAAATTGTATCATGATGCAATGTGGTCCGGAAAAACACACTCATCGTGATCAAGGCAACAAAAAGAAGCTGCAAAACAGTTCATAATACATCTATATATCAGGTTTGGACCATTTTACAACATTATCACTAGATGAAATATGTTTGGTCGTCTGCAGTATAGTACAGATCAACTAAATCACAAGAATAACCAACGGAATAGAGTTAGACTCCAACTAACATGATAAGTGGCTGTATCACATCATCATAATATTCCAGTACTGTCAAACTTATTTGTGACTTAGCAATCTAACAGAGTAAATAGCATACCTGAATAAATTTGAAAACATAGATAAATGAATTCCGTTTCATTAGTAGCTTCTGCCATGTAAAGCTTGTTTTCAAAAGTTCCTTTCCCTTAACGCCATAGCTAGAAGTTGACAATGCCGCTGGATGATTATAACGTCTATCAAAATGAACTTCTAGTCCATCGTATAAACTTTTACCAGTTTGATATGAACGAAAAGCATCAGCAAACTTTCTTGGAGGTATGTAGTGATAAGGGCGATAAGGATCAGACCAGTACTGCTCTTGATCCTTCTTTGATACTACCTGTACACGAAGAGTTAAAGCAAATATAACTAATCATAAACCAGAAATTCACACCATAATAATTCAGTACTTACTTCTTGCAGGAAATCTGCTACATTTTTTCTTTCAGGACAAGTAAATCCCAAAGAAGAAAAGAAGTCAAGAACATCATCATGAGGCCCCTGGTACACAATTTGTCCCTCGCAGAGAAGTATGACATCATCAAACAGCTCATAAGTCTCAGGTGCAGGTTGCAATAAAGAAATTACAGTGGTCCCATCAAGCGCATGAGTTGAATGCTTAAGATACTTGATAATTTGATAAGTCGTTGAACTATCAAGCCCATTTGAGATTTCATCCATGAAAAGCACTCTAGCTGGACCGACTAGTAATTCACCTGTAAATAGATGCACATATGTCATTCAGAAACAGCTAAGGAAAAGTGAGGACAAAAAGGTGCTTCTGGTGCGAACCTGTTGTAAGCCGTTTCTTCTGACCCCCTGAGATTCCTTTAAGCATTTCATCGCCCACTAATGTGTCAGCACATATGTCCAACCCTAAAATCTTTGTCACATACATTTTAGTAATTATAAAATGTGGATACATGATCTAAAGCAGAAAAAAGGAGGTTCCTCATTCTACGAAAAAAATAATATCACATTTCACTTTGCAAAGGCATTGTAGCAGTGATTTAATCCTGCAATTCCTGACCAGGTTGTGCCTGATATTGGTGTTACAGCATGATAACATCGGCAATTTCAAAGTTTTTTTGTATGGATTAGAATTGTTGGCTGTAGGAGAATACCTTCAAGATGTACTCCACCACCAGGCTTGTTTTCTTTCCACCCAATGCCAATGACTGAACAAAAACATTGTAAAGATGCTCATATCCTTGCAAATAATTGTTTATTATCCAAGAAAATGGTATCTGAATGCAAGTGTGAAACCCAGTTACCTTCATGAATATGTCAAGATCTTCATCAGGCTTTATCCCTGAAAATTTTTCTCTTCTTGCAAGTTCCAAAAGCATATCTGAAATGAGCTTTTGTAAATCAGTATAAAGATAAGCATGCCCCAAAGCCACGTTTAGGTATCAAGTCGTAAAAAGAAGCAGGGCATGTTTTAGATTTCATTTAGAATTGTGAAAATGCAGAGAAAAAGAAATATAGTTATGTAAACATGATCTGCTAAAACTTACCATATTGGGATCCAACACCTTGGCATTGTCCCGCAAACTCTAAAGTTTCTCTTACTGTCATTTCTGCCACATGCCAATCCTGTTGACTTACATAAGCTGATGTTCTTTGAGCAACAAACTCGTTTAGACCGTGTCCGTTGTATGTAATTTTCCCAGAAGTCTTCAAAACAAAATTTAAAAAATAAGCAAGCACTAAATCCGGAGCTATCACACAAATCATTTAACAAGAATATGCATCTTTCTGACAGTTTCAACAATAATGAGATTCCTAGAGAAAGACAGTTGAAAAGCACAAAGGTTGAAGCATCACGTGGGCTAGCATCAACGAGGAGCACGTAATACTTGACCGCTATCCTAATATCATCATCATCTCTACTAAGAAAGCAATAGCTTTCAGAAACAAAATGCTGAGACATAATAGCTTATAGTGCTTGGTTTTAAACTTGAATAATTCTGTTGTTCTATTTCGACCGGTGGCTTGCCCTGACGATTCTATGATGACACTTTCTCTAAACAGCTAGTCGAATGATAAGACATTTCGATCACCTGCAAATTATGTTCAAGACGTCCAGCAAGGGCCAAGAGTAAGGTTGTCTTCCCAGAGCTTGGAGGACCCAACAGCAGTGTCAATCTATCAAGTACAGGATGATACTTAGAACTTGAGACCAAAAAGCCACAAGCAAAATTCACTGTTTGTTATTAGCCCAGACTCGAAATATTACCTTGAAGGTCTGACAATTGTATTGATGTCATCCAAAATAGTTAACTTGCATCTGTTTCCTTTATAAATTAGCAACTTCCGTAAAAACGCCTTTCAGAAGTGAAGAACACATGACGTTAGACTACGACGGAAACGTAAATGCAATATCGACTTGAAAAAACATGCATATCAACACACAGTTTATTTACCTCAGTCATGTTGAAAATGAAGTTGGGAATGGTTGGAAGTGCCCTACTTCCGACGTGGACATAGGATTCAACCGTCAGGTTTTGAACTCGAACCTCTATCTTCGGTAATTCCAAAGCCACTCTAAAACCAACAAAAGTTTCAAGACTCAAGAACAACGCATACGGTCTTGAATGAGAAACATAAGACCAATGTACTCTTTCTAATGAATAAATAAAACATTATCTATGTTGTTCAAGAGGGCAATTTTTTGTTGCTTAACATGCCATCAAGTGGAAATCCAAAGAATCGGATCCTAAAAGTCTCCTATACCGACAACCTTCATCCGGGAATAGCCAATCATAGTACAATATTTCCAGTCTGGTCAACTGTGTCATGCTTGATGTAATACTACGTAGCGAAACAGTTGTAACTTGTAAACATGGTAATCTAACGAGTCTCCTATACCAATATGGGCCCTTAAAACTCCAAAAAAGGGGTAATCTCGGTCATGAGATGAGTTAGAAGCTTGTAAAAAGTGAAAGACTATACATACATAACACAAGAGATCATAAAATTACTTGTCAAGTCGCTTCCTCATTCGATCGAAGAAGCGTTCAGGGTCGTGGTCCACCGAGTCCACCAGCCGGTCCAGCACAAGCTTCTGTTCCTGTGACTCCAGCTCACTCAAATCGATCTCTCTACAGTCACCAACCATGTTCTTGAAAATGCCTCTCCGCACTCTAGCGTAGGTTGGCAAGCGCTCCAGCGCCGCCCACCGGAGCGCCTCCTCGTCCTCTCCCTCCTCCCGAAACGACGATGTTCTGGCGAACACATTCTCCGCCGAGTTCCACATACTTGAGATCTCACAACAAGAAACCAGACGCAGAGATAGAGGCTCTGATGATGGAGAGGAATAGGATTATGATAAATACTGAATGTGGTACATTATCTTCGAGTGTGGACTTGGGTGTGAGTGCGGGATGGCATCTACAGTGCAGTACTTTAAAGGGTAGTTGAAGTCTTCATTAATGGCTGCATGTTTCCTTTTATATCTCTCTGGTCAGTGGATTGGCTTTGGCTGGCTCATTAATAGCAGCGGGGAAGACAAATTTTGCAAGTTTTTACATTTTTCAGCCCAACCCAACCTTCCTCGCCTATGATATAAAATCAAACTCGCTATCTTCTGGCTGCAACGTGTTGGTGAGTGATTGATGTTGGCTGTGGGTGACTGCCATGAAGAATTGGTGGTTAAACAATAAAAGTTGAACAAAACAGGGGGTTGAGTAACGGTTAATTGCTTGACAACGTTAAAGTCAAGATGGTGGGAGAGAAAAGCTGAGGGGCTTAGTTTAGACGTTCCAATAAAATCAGTTCATCCTTTTGAGGCATGACGTCCATCCATGACTTATCGTTATCTCCCCCTCCCCCTCCCCCTCTCCATTTTCTTTTCTTTTCCTTTTTCCTTAAGTTTCTTCCCCTTTCCATCCGCAATTATTCTTCGTGCAAGCCATTTGCTTCTAGATGGGCCTCGTGAACGTTGTGAATTTGTTGTCCCAAGCCAAGAAACTTCGAATACTAACTCAAATTGCTGCCTTCATCTTGTTCATGAAGCTTCAATGCTTCATTCTTTGGATCCTAGCGCTTGTGATGTAAAGAAATTCAATGCTTTAATTTTTCTTTTGTTACCTGCACAATATTTTTTTCTAATTTACTTACACATCTAGTTTAAGAAATTCTTTAATGTAACACTACGTGACATTAAAGAATTTAGTTTTAACCAATAATACATAATATAGTTATCATTAGACCAATGAGTATGGTTCTCCTACGAGGACTAAAATTACTAGTACTTATGGCCTTTCTATTATCTAGTCTAACAAATTATGATACTTAAGATTAATCAAATTCAAAATTAAAACAATAAAATAAATAAATAAATATAGTGGACTTACTAGATTAAAGATTAAACTAAGAAAAAAATAAAAGAATACTACGATACCTAGAATCTAGATCCCCCTCAGACTTCTGATGAAATAATGATTTCATAAATCAATTTAATCTATAGTTCATTGGACCGTGGAAATTCCTTAATTATGCTAATATCTTTCTTAAGACTGTTAACATTTAATTTTAGGTTGATTAATTGATATCTCGTTCTAATTAAAACCTCTAAAATTTTATTAATCAATTTATTAATTTCATTATTACTGGAGGATTTGTATCTACCTATCTCTAGGTTTGTCTATAATCAATTTACTAATTTCTCTATTAAATTTCACCTTAATCTAGAATATTTATGTCTACCTATCTCTAAGCTTGTTTGCAACTCTTTTCTTTAAAAAAGAAAATAGCATAACTTAATAAATAAAGAAAGTATTACAAATAAGACATAGAGCTTAGCGGTGTACCCCTACACAATCCTTGCATTCGAATGCAAGAACTATAGACAAAATGAAAAGAAAAGCTACATTAGATGTTCAAAGAAGATAGTAAGTGTGAACTACAATTCTGATTCAAATTTGTCAACAACGTCATCTCCCTAATTTCATTAATGATCTATGATTTTAGGGACTCCATTGATGAGATTTGTTTGCAAATCTTCTGAGATTTCTTTCTCTCCATGAGGTATACGCAGAAAGCCCCAAAGTAAGTATGTAAATCAACTTATTAGTTTTCGAGTAGGCATTATGGTTTGGTAGACTTTGCATAATATTATGAGAGAATTCCTTGGATTAAGCCATAGAAAATTTCTTATGACATATTCTTATTTGTTGTTGTTAAATGGACATCTAAAGAGGAGGTGATCCCTTGATTCCTCATGTACCAAACACATTGGACAAGTTTTGCAACTAACAGGTAAGTCATTCTATTAGTGGTGTTGAACTTATTTTTAATTACAAGCCACAAAATAAAAGAGATTTTTGGTGATAAAACCTTTCTCCAATCAACCTTCAAATATCTTCTTCTTAATAGGCTTTTGATGGTTTTGTTGGTTAATTCATGGATAGGTTGTTCTTTCTAGTAGAAGGTATCTAAAATTTTGGATTAGGAGGGTATGCAAGTTGTAAAAGTCTCAGTCTATGGGAGAATTGCCAGGAATTTTTGTTAATCATTAAACTAATTCTGGAGTGGAGAGACGAGATTGACAAAATCCTTTAGGTGTAAAGAGTGTGCAGGAGTTGTCTTTAGCTTGACCAACTATCATACCGTAATGATACTAGCCTACCATTTCCAATTCTGCATGAAACATCAGCTTGTACCATATCCCTCAACTTCATTAGTTAGGTTAGGAAGCGTGAATTTGAGGTATTATTACTGAATTCCCATATGCATATGCCTTTTAAGAAGTATGAGTGTAACCATTTAATCCATAGAGACTTTTTGTCTACTAATATCCACCAGAATCTTTAAAGGATCAATGCATGTTTTGTAGTCTTAATCGAAGAGATGTTCAATCCAACTTCTTCTTTGGGAAAGCATAGTTCAATCCATTTCACTTTAGTTACTCTTTGTGCCATCCGGATGACTCTATAGGAAGTTCTTGAGCAGCCTTTCAATAGATTTGTTGATGTTTTGGGATAGGAATATGTGTGAACTCTGGTATAGTTGTATAAGCATTGCTTAGAGATGTTATCAACCCCTTCTTAATTTCTTCTATTGAGTGTTATAATTTCTTTTGCCTTTTAAGTGTCTCCTAGATTCCTTCTATTAAGTGTTATCAACCCTTCTTAATTTCTTTGAGCTTTTGTATATATTTGAATGTTTTATATCCACTCATATGTGTATTTAGGCCACTAAGGATTGCTTCATCAAAACTAGGAGAATTAACTAGATAGTTGTTAAACTTAAATGGTTCGTTCCTTCTTATATTTAGCCTTTAAGATAAACTTATATGACTATAGTCAAATATCCATAGGTTGCCAAAGTGAGAATAACTATTAGGGAATTTTGATAGCTAATAGGGGTTAACTAATGCTCTACCAATCTTTTTTATCGAGAAACTAGGTACCACTCTACTTGTTGTTTCAGGTGAAAATTTTGCCATCATACCTTAGGTTTGTTATTTTTCAACTGACAAATTCATCTCAGCAGCTCCTCATTATTATGATATGGTTTTATCTCTTCCCTTTATCTTCATGAGCTACCTATGTACAGTTGAAGTCACCAATAATTATTCAAGGATCTTTATGATTATCTTGTAGATCAATTAAGTCTTTCCACAACTATTTCCTTTAAACTTCCATATTAGCTACATAGATTACCATGATGTTAATTCTTATGTTGCTTTCAAAAAGGGTTCACTTTGTAATGTATGAATTGATTAGAGTAGTTGTTATAAAGGAGCTAAATAATACTAGGGCTGAAAGCGACTAAGATTCTACCATTATAATGAGTAACATGGTTGCTTAAGATAGTTCATCTCTTTTTAATAAATAATAAACCCTTTTGAAAAATGTGGTCCTTTATTTTAATCTCCAAATCTCTAAAATGTTGATAAAATTAGGTTTTCTTAAGAGCAATAAATCAGGTAGAGATTGATATTTATTAGGGTTGTTTAAACCCTTTAAGTTCCAGTCTAACCCATCCAATATAAGGGGATAATGGTGTTGGATCCCTTCCTCTTAGATTTTTTATATGTTTTCCTCCTGGGAGTGATTTTAGAAATACATGATGGATAGGATATGTTTGTCTTTAGGGAATCAAGATCAAATTGCTTGCTGCAGACACTAACTTTTAGGCCTTCATTTCTCTTGTCTCCTTGAGGTGCCTTGGGAGATGTAGATTGAGTATCTTGATTATGTGGTTCCCCTTTGTAAGTTATTATTGACATTTCCTTTATTTCACAATTTTCTAAATCCCTTCATTCTCCCTCCTCCGAAGTTTCCTTCTCCTCTCGTTTGTTACTTTCTTCTAATTCCTTATGTTTCAATAGCTCTTCATTACCACTTGTTTAGACCTTTCTACCCATTGGTTTCTTGATTTTCTTAAACTAACCTATTCTTGATGATCTCCATTGATAGCTTAGACATGTTTCATCTTCATTTAGTTCTCCATCTATCTTCTTCAAGTTTTATTATTCTTAATTTATCTAGTAAATCCTTATCCAAGTTAGCATCCACACAAATTCTAACATAACTACCATGCTTTAATTTGGTTGTTTGCTTATTTATAGAGATAGATCTACCTATCAAGCTTGTCAAATAGCTTAGGCCCTCAATTGACTAATACTCCAAGGGTATGTTATGGAAGTTAATCCCTAGTCTCTATTTTCTGAGTAATAATGATTTCTCCTATATATGCTAAGGCCCTATTTCTAGGATTTTATTATCATTATCTTGAAAACTAAACCTAAGGATAAACACATTGTTATCATGAACCAAAGTGCTCTTTAGTCTTATCTTCCTCCAAGTTGTTGTTGCCTATAATTGAACTTGAGGAAAAGAGGGCCTTTTCTAAACAAAGAATCCAATTAAAAAGGTTTTTCATTTCTAAATTCTTGTGTCTAAGATCTTAATAGGTGGAGAAGCAATAATAGGATCACATCTTGGGATGAATCATTTGCTAATAAGAATTATGAGTGGTGTTATTATTTGCTTTTGTTAAGAGGAATGTACTATGTACTTTTTTTTGTTTTTATTTATTTATCATTATGTCAAAATTTTGTTAAAATTTTATCTCTTTCCTCATCCTACCCTCCCGTAAGTTAAATAAACCCTCCTTTTACTGATCTTATTTTGTAAAGTTCTCATTCCCTCCTTTTTTAGTTCTCTTAAGCTCTATTAAGTATCATATACCAACAATTTTGAGAAGCAAAAAAGAGCTCCTCATAAAGATGGTTGTAATGAGTGTTTTGAAAGGATATAATAAGAAAAAAATTTAGAAGCTCCTTTTTATCATATGAGTGGTACCGATTTCCCACAAAACATCCCCAATTTTATGAGTATCGTACTTCAAATTACCCATCATATTCTAAATTCTTTATCAGTAGAAAGGAAGATAAATTGTGCTAATTAGTTTGGTAATTTCTCATATTGAATCTTTAGGTAAATTTCTTTCAATAATTAAATTCTTCATTATATCTATTTTATTGGACATAATTGACTGATAACACCGATTTTATAATTTATAATATTATAATTTATAACTTCCATAACATTATATAGGATTTGTAATTATAGAAAATGAAAAATTCTAACTCGTATTTTTAATGATAGAAAAATATGTTACTTTTAATATTTTATATTTAGTAAAATTAGTAACTTAATTTATCAAATATCTAAGCAAAAGATAAAAAAAAATTAAGTTCAATAGAAGGAAACCAAATGAGCCAAATGAAATAGAAACGCAAGTAAAGGACCAAAAATGAGGGGAAATCAAACGCTTCAAGGTATAACAAATCATTATAATATAACTTTATTTTAGTTAATGGTTTAAGGATTCAATCATTGAATGATCATTTACATTGAAGGATAAATGCATAATTCCTTTCATAATTAAGAAAAAAATTATTTTGAACTCGAAACAAATTATTGATCTTTGAACAAAGTCTTGGAATGATTTTAAATCAAATGTCTATGAAAATAAGGCATTTTGATGCTTTTAAGTTTAAAATGTTGAAAAATTAATAGCTTAAATCGTTTTTCAAATATGAATTTTGTAAGGGTCTTGACTAGTCTAAGGGTTTCGTCTGACTAACCAAACTCAAGAACAAATAGTAATAACAAGTGTAGTACGTTAGGCCAAGGGATAGGCTAGCTAAACCCCTAGTAGAACAAATATAGCTAAAGGGTTTCTCTAGGGACTCAATCACTAAAGGGGCTCCAAGGAAGCCTTCGAGAGATTTTTATTACATTAATGTGTGACTGAGCATGATATGAGTCTTTTTGTTTGCATTATGTAGTCAAGAAAGGAACTCTTAGGTTGTACTTTAGTGATTGAGAAAGCAATTAAACTGATTAAGGTTTCTCTTCTCACTTGATAAAGATTGTAAAGAAGTCTTTCTCAATGTAGGAAGAAAGATGTGTACATGTTCATGTTCCCCTGAAGAAAGACACATATGCGAAATATTTCTTTTTGGTTGTAATAACTTTTTAATTGGAACTTAGAGAATGGATGTAGAGTAAATATAATTTTGTTGAATCACTATAAACTAGTTTTTCTTACATTTTTACTCTTTTTAATTATTATTGTAATTATTTTGCGATTCTTATTATATATAATTTTCAAAAAATGTAAAAATGTATACACACCTCCTTTTTTATGTCATCTAGAACTAACATATTTAAACTAAAATTGTAGACACTTCTAAGATTGAAGTTATTGTAGGTAATGTTTTTTTTAATAAAATTATGGTTCAGTCAGATTTTGCTGGACTGGAATATCGTTGTTTTGATCCATGATTCTGAGAGGCTGCGGCTAATGGATACCTGCAAAACAGATAAAGACACGCCGGGGGTTGGTTCCCGGAAGGTCACTCCGACGCTCAAGTTAGTATTTTTGTAAAGGGCGTAGTCGCTTAGAGCAAGAAAAACTAGGGTTTGTATTGTGTACCTTTATCATGGTAGAATAATACCTTATATATACCGTAGGTTGCCACTAGGTTTAGGTTTTTACGTAGATCTTTGTGTTTGCATGAGAGTCTATCACCTGATGGGCCGAACGGGTTGTGGATATGTGGAGATGGGCCTAAGCCTGGCACAGCCGACCCGACCAGATATAAAACAGATTGATTAAATCAACAGATACAAAACAGATGTAAAAGTTGAAGAATCATAAAGAAAACCAACTACCACAAAAGTCATAAATGTTGGAAAACGAGAAACCAGCAAACTAGTTCTTTACCTTTGCATGATCTTGGTTTAAAATTTGTCCCAAAATAGTCATCTGTTGTATCATTCGCTCAATAGTTGTGTAGCTTGGCAGGATCAATTAATTGCTTGAGAGATAGAACAAAAATTTCCCAACTGCATCATTAAGGAGTAGTTTTTAATATACAATAATACTTTTTGATATGCTGTTCAAAAAAATAGAATAGCCAAAGTTAAAATACACCTGTACCAACATCAACAAATAACTAAAAACTATGCAAAGGAATCATTTAAAGAAAGCAGGAACATTAATTAAGAAATCATCAATGTCAAACTGAACAAAGAAATACAAGAATATGTCAAAATTCAACAAAAGAAATCAATCTTAAGTGTGAGATTTTGGAAAGAAATGGCAGAGCAGAGTAAATCATCTAGTTTTACACTTGAAACAATTAATTAGAAACGCTAATAGATGGATTATCTTTAAAAACACTCAAATATTGTAAATAGCCATTACAATTGTTATTCTGATGATAATAGCGGTTATAGTCCATACCATCAAATCCATCAATTAGGTGCCAACAGGCCTATCCAGGTCAAAAATTCATTTTTATATAGCACAGACCAGCAATCTTTCATTATTAATAGCTTCGTTGAAATCACTGAAAAAATATACAATACAAATACAAGAGGAAGATGCAAACTACAAACCTGAGCTACTTTTAGTCTACAAACCCTTCCAATAACTGTGGGAATTGACCAACAAAAGTTCACACGTAGTAGCTCATCATGCCCTCTGAAGCTATCAATGCTTTCCATCATATCATCAGAACTTTCATGATCCATATAGTTCCCTTCAACTGCACATAATAACTAGAAAAGCAGAAAAATAAATGGAGACAGAAAGAAGTAACTTAGAAGCTTATAAAACCAACATAAGAAGCATAAGTTTATCCTAAATCTCAAATTTAGCTCCACATTTACATGCATATATCAAGAATAATTACCTTGTGGTTGGATGAGAAAGGTTAATCCCTTTAATTGAAAATTTAACTTTTGCAGAGGCAGATACTGCAATTGGCTTGACACTTAAAATTTTACTGCAGTTGCTACTTCTGATAGGTAAAGAAGCATCCACAACTATTTGACCTGCAAAACAGAGTATGCCAAATAACTCAATGAGTGTTATTCCTGTATACCAATCACCAAGCTACAAAAGGAGTGGCACATTCCTTCCAATATAATTATAGTCAAGATCAAATTGATCCAGCCAGGTAATTAAACAAGATAATCATACTCACTACTGAAGATCCATATTTTAGTGGACTTCGAAGATTTACCAAGAAAGTATCCCACATTCCACCTATGCAAGGAATCAGATTTGTTGTTGCAATACAATAATACCTGGGTATCACCATACGAACTAGAAGGCGACTGGGCAGATGCTGAATCTGAATTTCCACTCGATTAGGGTGGACTTGTTCGAAACGCAAGGAATCAGATTTGTTCGAAATGCTGAATCTTGTTGAAGAAAACATGCTAGCACTAGGCATAATCTTGTTGAAGAAAGCAGTCGAAGAACAAACAGACAGAAACATTAAGAAGAAAACCCTAAATCTCAACAAACAAACAGAAAAGTTAAGAACACCCTAAATCTCAACAAACAAACAGAAAGGTTAAGAAGAAAATCATGGATGAGTTACCGACCTGATTCATGACGTTGGGGTAAGCTTCAAGAGGAACCCACCTCTTAGTAGAAATCGACTCCTCAATGGCCCTTGGGACTGATTAATGACATCGAAATCGACTTCAAACCTGATGAGAAGTGAGACGCGAGAGGTCATAGGGCATTTTGGAGATTCGACTGAAAACAAATAAGCTTATGGTTTGAAACGCTCCTCTTTGGAGCTCGTTGAAAATTAGCTGATTGGGTTGAATCAGCCAACCCAATCAGCTATTTACCAAACAAGCTTATGAAAATTTTTTAGCTGGTCAATCAGCTAAAATGAGTTGACCAGCTAAAAAAGAGCTGATAAGCTCTTTACCAAACACACCCAAGGGAGAATAGCTAAAGATGCTACCCCCCTCATCTTTACCTACTCCGCAACCGTCCGAAATACGTAACCCAAGCTTTGTTTTTGTTGGACAACTTTTGTCCCTTCTTCTCGCGCAGCAGCTCTCTCGACGACTCTCACTGACGCTCTTCGTCTTTAGCTGAGTGGCCCTCTCGCGCTCTTCACCCTCTCCTCTCTTTCTCCATTCACGGTCTTGGTCTCTGGCTCAGTGGGTCTCTCTCACTCTTCACAATCTCATCTCTTTCCTCTGCCGATTGCGTTGATTAGGTAAACAAAACATTTCTCTACCAGTTGCGTTGATCAGGAGGTTTAACTTCAACACTAGCTTGTGCCT
>JANVCL010000008.1:28873861-28888186 GCA_026546855.1 Erythroxylum incrassatum
AGAATTATTTACGAACGAAAGTTATAGTAAATCTGAACTGAACAAGTTTTGTTCAAAAGAAGGGTTTAACGAAAAAGTTTACACAATTCAACCCCCCTTCTTGTGTGTTTGATTATCATTGTACTAACGTGTGATTCACTTCAAAGTATTGATAGGATAATATGTGAATTGATGCATTCTATTACATTGATATGCATGATCAAATAAAGGAGTTGTGACCAGAGTGACCAATATGAAAAAGAGCTTTAAGCTCAGGAATTGTGCATAAAAGACCCATAAGCTTAGTTAATAATAAGCTTGGTATCCATAATGGGTATGAGACAGTAAATGAAATGAGCCCAGTATTTGCAACCGATACGAGACAGTACATATGTTCTCAGTTACAATAAAGTAAAAATAAACATGGAATCATGTTTGCATTTGCATATATAACTTTACATATATCATATGAATGATTGGGATGAATTATTGGATTGTTCTAAAATGGTGATATGAAATGTTTGTATACATGTTGTACTTGGTGATATATGTCAAAATGTGATGTGGGATTTGATACTGAATGATGTTTTATATTCCTTGAATTGGGTTATATACTTGGCTTTGTGTTCTGATTGAGTGAGCACATCGATGATGCTTCACTCACCGAGTTCACAAACTCATCAAAATTGCAACGTTGAATTTTCAGGTACAAGGGAGTTTTAGCTTTTAAGGAAACCAAGTAGAATTCTAGTACTGTCATTTTGAGAACAAGAATGGCTCAAAGGTCTGGTCATTTGATATCAGAGGATTCTAATTTAGAATGCTTTCAGTTAGCATCCCATTTCATGTTGTATATTTAATATAAAGTAGTAAACTCTCAAATGTTATGTAATGTATATATGGATTATGGATTGTAATGTAACAATGTAAGTTTATGTTTGTGAATGAAATGGGAAAAGTTGATTTTTTTTGAATGCTTGTGATTTATGTGATGCCTTAGTTAGTTAAAGTGATTGTTCTAATATGCGATTCTCGTAGGGTATATTCTCAAATATCCTTTGGATGTTCAGGCATATGATCTATGGAAGTGGTATGTTACAACTTTGGTGCCAAATGAGCTGCTAGAAAAGTTTTGGATAATGGTTTGTATTTAGAAACTTTGTTTAGAGATGCTTATATGTTTTGCAACAGTTGTGACAAATGTTATATGACAAGTATGTTATCTTATAGAAATGAAATGCCTCAAACCTCAATTCTTATAATTGAGATATTTGATGTACGGGGTATTGATTTCTTGTATACTTTTGGTTGTTGATTATGTTTTGTAAGGGGTTATAGCAAATGACTTCAAGATTGATGATTTTGCAGCTATTGTAGGTTTTATAAAGTCTTATATTTTCAATACATTTGGAGTTCTATAATCCATTATTGGTGATAAGGAAAGCCTTTTTTGCAACAGAGCAATGGCAACTTTGTTCAAAAAGTATGGAGTACATCATTGAGTAGTCACCGTATACCATCCATAAGCGAATGGACAATTAGAAGTTTCAAATAGAGAAATGAAATCTATTTTGGAAAATATAGTAAATTGGGGTCAAAAGGATTGGAGTTTATGTCTAGATAATGCTTTTTGGGCACATGATACAATCTGTAAAATGCTAATAGGAATGTCTCCTCATCTATTAGTTTTGGAAAAGTTTGTCATTTATTGGTGGAGATTGAACACAAGTTACACTATGCAATGTTGTAACATAGATTTGGCAAAAATTGGAAAGGCAAGGAAAACGTAATTGCAAGAGGTAGAGTAACTAAGGTTGGATGTTTACGAGAATTTGAGAATCTACAAAGAGAAAACCAATTTGTTCCATGATAATATGATAGTGAGGAAGCAAATTGAGGCGTACAGAAAGTGTTATTATATGTTAGGTAAGTTACATTCTAGATGCCTTAACCCTTTTGTTCTCACCAACATATTTCCTCATTGTGTAGTGGAAATAAAAAGTTTAGATATCGGGAGGACTGTTAAGGAAAACAGACATATATTGAAATCATTTTATGAGGAGATGATGGTTTCAAATGTTGGAATATTAATTTGATGCTTTCCTAATATCTAGAAGTTTAACAAAAAAAAGGCACCATTATGCATAACAACATTAAACAATTGTAGTTTTTGGGAGGCAATCTAAAAGATGGTAATTTTTATTAGTTATATATAGTTTTCATTTGTTTGTGTTTGGGTAGTTAGTTTACAGGTTTAAGGGGGATTAGGTTCTAAAAATCTAGAATATTAAAATTTATTAAGCGAGATCATGCCTTATGTGATTCAGTATTTATGATCAAAGACTCAAAATATTATAATATTAAAACTCATAACGTGAGATCACCCCTAATGAGATTTAGCTTTTTAGAACGGAACCTTAAAATTCCAAAATACTAACATTCATAAGGCGTGATCACATCTTATATATGTTAGTAGTATGTTTTTTAAAGAAATTTATAATTTAAATAAATAATTAATAATTAATAATAATAGAAAATAGATATAAAAATTTATATGATTTTTAAAAATAAATAATAAAATAATTTATAAAATTAAAAATAAAAATGCTTTAAAAACAGAATATAAAACCGTAATTTATTTTGTTCTTTTTTAGCAGGCACTATTGTCTCCCTTATGTAGTCAAACCAAGCAGCTCCAACATACATAAACAAGTGCACTATAGTAGGCAATTCAACAATCATAACACAACATAAGTGACCCACGCCTAGCTGACAGCCCCATACCTAATAGCTAGTGTTAGCGTATCACACACTCCACACAACCACACCAACACAACGACGCCAATATCCACAGCAAAACCTAGTCGTGCACCAGTTCCATACACAAGCACACTACAACGTACCACCATATCCACCAACACACTAAGAAATTTAGCTCTCCACTAGTATTGTGTTAATGTTTTATTTATTTTCCAGTTGTTACTTAATTTTAATTACTTTCATTTTAATTTTAATTTTAGTTATTACTAAGTTATTTTTAGGATTAGTTTTCTTGTTTATAATTGTCATAATTTTGGGACGTTTAAAAGATACTAATCCAATAGTAGAAAAAGGCAAGTCTAAGGCGAATCCAGCTATACAAAATCAATCTAACACTGAACCTAGGACAGGTATCCATAGGAAGAATTCTCTGATAGCTAAAAACATATTTATCTTAGCACCAACTGAGTCGAAATAACGGTACATTGCTCTCAAAACCTGAAATATTAATGTGAGTAAGTATGTACATTATCCTTCCTTAGAAGAACTGTATACCAAAGAAAAATTTGATGATTTGTTTATTAAAATGAGTTAGAGATATTTTGTGCTGATTCGTTGTTTAATATTTATTAAATTAACTATGGAGTTTTATACTACCTTCAACTTTGTTAAATCGAATAATTTAACTTTATGTAGTCCTAATATGGTATAATACAAATTAATGGTTGTTGAATTTAAATAAAACATGATTGAATTTAATTTGGCCTTAGGGTTGATAGATGACGAATATGCTAATTTGACATTAATATAAAGAATCTGTAGTAGATTGTGGTGATTTTTAATTCTTCTAAAGTGTGAAAATCAATGCCTTTTGATCCATTGGTTTATCATCCAAGTAAATCTAAGGGTGGTCATCTTTATGAGCTTAAATGAATTTCTATGTAGTGTTTATCAACTTCAATTATTTCGAAAGGAGGGCCATCATATGCACTTACACTAAAGCTTAGTTGTTTTTTTATTTTGTGTATGGTACACAAAGTACAGCTCAATTTGGGTGCTTAGTTGGCTATGCAATTTCACACTGTTATCTTTCCTAATAAGAGCTTATATCTTAGTTCGCTTATTACTCTTTTGGTGGTTAACCTCAATTTGTTTAATATGAGTGACACTGATATACATATAACATGTGAGATGAAACCATTGGACAAGGCTTGTTTTAGTTAGATGAGGTTACTCAAGCAACAAAGAAGAAATTTTCATTTTGTACCACGTGATCCACGTAGAAAGTTTCATCATCAACATAATAAGAGGATCTTGATGTTCCACCACCTCTGTATCTTCTAGCTCCACCAATCTGACATGAGCATCATTTTTTAATGGAGAGGTTGAAACATAAAATTTCTAAATTGAAGAAGAATTTCAATGCTCTGTATCAATTCATAGGGGTGATACCTCCATGTCTATCGACAAGATGGTACATCTCATTTCATATGCTCACAATTCAGGGGAGTCTTTCACTCTATAATTTATTTTTGTTGATTATTTTTACAATATGTGAGCATTATGTGCATACATTAGGGACAATGTATGATTTAAGTGTAGGGGAGCAAAAGTATATATTATGATGAATATATATATATGTAGGAGAAGTATAAAAATAAAAAAATAAATGTCCTCTTTGATGTTCTTGTTAAAAAATAAGAAAAAAAATGATGAGTTGATTGAAAAAAACACTATTTAATCAAGTAAGTTTTAGACTGATTTAAGTTGAAACTTGTACGAATGCATTTTTTGATTTCCTTAAATTTATTTAACCTAAAAACTTCTTCTTGTCATACCTTACCTAAACCACATTACGTCCCTTATCAAGGCCCATTGATTTATGCATTAACTTTATTTTTATTAGTGACGAAGGTATGATTCAAGAGCAAGCTTATGGAAATAACTCGTTATGCTTTAATTTGAACTTTTAATAAACCTTAAACATTTTGTGTATAGAATGAAATCCAAGAGATTCAAACCTTTTTTAATTTGATTTTGATTAAATTAATGAGATGTTATGTTTTAATTCTAAAAATATGCCCTATAAATGCTTGTTCTCTCGATTTTTTTTATCCTAAACATTTAGTGTGTATTAGCTCTTGGGATATTTCTGGATAACATGAAAGAAGATGAGAGGTTATTATGAGGATGATTGACGTATTGAATTGATGTATGCTCAAGGAAAAGCAAGAGTCCGATGTGGGGAAAATTGATAAGATGTTAATTGGAATTATCTCTTTTTTTGGCTATATTTTGGTGCTTAAATAGGAAAATTAATATTTTTTAGTTTTAAGAGATGATAAGTAGAAGTTTCATCAAATTGGAGCATTATTGGTCAAAATAATGAATTTTAGAGAAAAGTAGATAGACTACTGCAATGGATAAGGTCATATCATGCCTAATGCCAAATTTACCTCAATAGTTTGAATTTGATTATAAAACTTATTTATAGCTCTATTATGTAGGGATTTGTTTAGATATGAATCTTTTCAAGATAAAAGTAAGCTAGGTTTTGAGTAGGAAAAGAAGGGGAAAAAAACATGTCCAATAACTTCTCCATATCAATCTCTTTCACTTTTTGATTGTTTTATCTCAACTTTTCTTCTTTTCTTCTATTTTTAGTGTTGGAGCAAAAGTCATGAAATTCAGTCCAATCTCTACAACAATCTAAAATCCACACATCTTTAGGACATGGAAAGAAAGGTTAGGGATGATCTAGCAAAAACTATCAGATTTGATTATTCCATAATGAAACAAAGTTCATGTATAAGATGGCTCAAGGATGAAGATAGAAACACTACTTACTTCCATCAAGCAGTTATAACAAGGAAATGCAAGAATAGAATTGTTTCTCTACAATATGCTAATCAAACATTGAATTCTAAACAGCTTCTTCTATATGGTAACTAGATTACTTCTCCAGACGAATGATCTTCCTAACTCATGTTCCTCTATTTCATTATTGTAAGAAATCTTAAAAAAAACACTCTCAACTCGAGAGATGGAGAGTCTCTACAAACTAGTCACTAGTGTGGAAATTAAAAAGTATTTGAAGTCACTGAACCCTCATAAGGCACTTGTCCCAAATGGATTCAATGGTAATTTATTCACTAAAACTTGGTCAATTTCAAAACCGGTGGTAGTTAATGCAATTCCTGAGTTTTTCAAGTAATGGAGGTCTACTTATTGAACTAAATAGAACACATATAACCCTAATACCTAAGCGTGGAGAGCTAAAAGCTTTTTCAAATTTCAAACCAATAGCATGTTGCAACATGATCTATAAAATTATTTCAAAGACAATAGTAGATAGGTTAAGAGCAAAAATCCCAAGGTTCATCAGCTAATGCCAAAGAGCATATATTCCATGAAGGAATATAAGTAATAACATAATGATGTTACAAGAACAAGTAAGGAACTACACCAAGAAAAGTAGCCGCAAAAATTGTATTCTCAAGATATATTTAAGGAAAGCTTATGATAGTGTCAACAGAGACTTCATCATTAACATTATGCAAGCTATTGATTTCTCTTATATATGTGTGTGTGTGTGTGTGTGTGTGTGTGTGTGTGAAACAATGCATAACCACTTTTACATTTATTATGTTGATTAATGGCTAGCCATCCATCACTATCGAAAGCAATAAGGGCATTTGACAAGGGGACACCATATCCTCTTATTTATTTGCATTGGCAATAGAAGTATTCAATATACTGTTTCAAAGAGTCATTGAAAGGACTAAACAATTCAAATATCATTCAAAGTGTATGAAACTTGAAATCTATAATTTATGCTTTGCTGATGACTTACTTTTGCTAGGTAATGCAGATCCAATTTCCATCAAAGCCTTAGTGACAACTCTCAAAGTATTCACTAGAATCACTGGACTTGAGTAAACTACACCAAGAGCGCAATTTATCTTTCAAAAATTCTAATCACATGAAATAAAGCATCAATTCATCCACTGGTTTCAAAATGCAATAGCTGCTAATGGTGTATCTTAAAATCCCCATCTCTCACTCAAGATTATGTTGTAAGGAGTACTCCTTCCTTATTGATGGAATCAAAGCTAGAATATCCCCTTGGAAAAGCAAGAGTTTATCTCTAGCAAGAAGTGTGCAACTTAATTCATTTGTGCTTGTATTAATGAATATGTTTTGGGCAGCATACAAAGCCATACCAATATTAATTTCCAAATAGCTAGACAAGATGTTCAAGAATAGAAGGTGGTCTCAATCTCATTTTTATTCGAATTATGAACACCACATTGATGATTAAAAGTATATGGAGGCTATGTAGAGAAAAACAGTCCTTATGGACTAGACTGATTCATAGTTATTACTTCAAAAGTACCAACATATAGAGGTACATACCTTCACTAGAATTTTTTGGATGATGACAGAAATCTTGAAAACAAGAGAGAAAGTAAGGTTGAAATCATCTGTCTCATTGGAGTGGTAAGTACACCAACTTCTGGTATAATAGGTGGTTGTCCATATGGCCTCTTCAGAAACAAACCTCCATACAAGTAATGAAACCTTTGATCCATTGTGATAGTACAGTGGCTAATGCTCTCACTGACAAGGACTTGTTTAATAACGTTTATATTCTAGGAGGTACTAGGACGAAAATAATGGAGACTCACCTCAGTAATGAGAATGACAGCATCATATGGAGATTAACAAGGTTTTAATCTCCATGAATCAGTCATGCAGAAACTTCATAATAGGTAATACCACCATTATCCCTTGGACTAGAGTAATGTGACATAAACACCTTATCCCTTGGACTTTGGTGCCAGAGCTCAACTATCTGGATGTATCATAAAACGTGAGCGTATTACCCTATAAGGTTATTTCCATGGGATCTCCCTGGTCAACATCGGTTCATCCTCATTCTCATAACATCTCAAACCACAAGGAGCGAGCCCACACTAGACAGACACCTAAATCAACACTTGAATTTTTTCAGAATAGTTGTAGCTCCATGTCTCTAGTTTATTTTGAAAAAAGAGTCATCTCATTTGGAGCTCTACCGATAAAGATATGATTTAAATACCAAAGTATGTTCATAACCTAGTCATGCTCTCCTAGCCAATCCCTCACTTTCTTTTCATCAATCTTTTTCAAATCAAGACTGAAGGCTATCAATTTTTATGGGGAGATACATAAATACGTTAGGAATTTATTGGTTTAAGAATCACTTCATTTGGAGGTCGGATGATGAAGTTATGGCCAAAAGAATCAAACATGAATATGTCTTCAATCATATTGTACCTATCTTGGGACAATTGGCATAACTTTCACTAAAAGTATCAGATTATGGTCATTTTAGGGCGGTTTCGAAGAGCACTTTAAGATCTACAACTTTTATGAAGACCTTAAAGAGAGATTTTTCCATCTAGAGGGTCAAAATCTCAAATTTCCAAAAGTGCAGATGGATCAGACCAAGTGATTTAGTCTAAGATAAATCAAACAAAAGAATTTAGTCTAAGATGAATCAGACAAAGGGAGTCAATCTAAGATGAATCAGACGAAGGGAGTCAGTATAAGATGAATCAGAAGAAGGAATTTAGTCTAAGATAAATCAGACGAAAGGACTCAGTCTAAAATGAATCAGAGGAAGGGATTCAGTCTAAAATAAATCAGACGAAGAGATTCAGGCTAAGATGAGTCAAACGAAGGGACTTAGTCTAAGATGAATCAGACGAAGGGACTCAGTTTAAGATGAATCAGACAAGGGGTTCAGTCTAAGATGAATCAGACAGACGAAGGAACTCAGTGTAAGATGAATCAGACAAAGGGATTCAGACTAATATGAATCAGACAAAGGGATTTCTACGGGGTTTTCCTCACATCACCAAAAGTTCTAAATCACTAACTACACTCTCCAAAGCATCTCCAATGGTTCCTACATCCATTCTAACATCACTTTCACTTATAATCTTCCCAAATTTGCTTCTTCTAATGCGATATCACTCGTTAAACATTTAGTTATCAATTTGGTTGTATTAAACTCCCAAATCTCAACTCAAATGACTCATCACATACAACAAATTCTCATCCTTGCTATAGTTGTTCTGTATATACATTTATGCATCTTCACTACTTATAATGATCATATCTCTCAACTCTGACATCCAAAAATTTCATACTATATAGCGTTGGAAAGTTAGAAAGATAATCTACGACTTCCAAGAAGACAACTTTGTCTAATTTAGCCTAAATTAGTACAGTTTTTTCCCCGAAGTCAATATACAACTTTTACCCCATAAAAGACTTGAAAAAGTGTAATGTACACTTGGAAGGTCATAAGCAAAAAGCAATCATATTTCATTAATGAATCTAAACAAAGTTTGAGCCTAGCTTTAATTACATATCAACATACACATCAATAACTTAATACAAATGCAAATGGATGCTCAATGTTTGATATGATTATAAAGCTATCAAAAAGTGATCGACTAACTTAGTACAAAAGTCTCTAACTATCTTGGAGTTTCCAAATGCCTTGCAAGGATCAATAACCTTCTCGTTCTACACCTGAGAAATGGAAAAATATTGTGTTGAGCTATAACGCTCAGTGGTTAATGTATTTATAGCCATCAACACTTAATCACAAATTCAAGCATTATATGTATAATCTAGCAATTCGATCAATTCAACAATTCTAGTTCAAAGTCTTAAAGTTAAACATGTTATCACACAAGCATCTCATATAATTACTCAACCATTCATGCATAACACTCAATCATTTATCATGCTCAACAAAGCAAATGTAATGCACAAACAAATGGCTCGAGGGGTCCCATAGGTACAAAATGAAGAAATCGAAGTTTACATCATGAACAAAATGAGTTCATTTTCAGAGCTCATATGCCACAAGCGGGCAACCGGGAGAAGGCTCTTGTCTACGTGCACATGATGAACAAAATGGTTCCTCTCTCGCCTAAATAAAAGCACATATTCATTTTATCATATGCTCATACTTTCATACTTTTTCCTTCTTTTCGTTTAATTCAAAATATTATAACCTCTTTCAAGGTATAACATAATCACAATGCATCATGCATTTCCAATCAAGTCATAACAATTCAATTTCAAGCAAATCCATTTCAAGTAATCAACTTACACACATATAGGCAAGGATTTGCCTAATCACACAATAACTATAAATAAATTACCCACCTAATTTCGTTGAAAATCCAAGCTCAAGATTGCCTTTCCTCTTACTCTTGAGTAAGGTTTTCTCTATTCCCTTCAAATAAACCAATTTCTATTTAATCCAAATTCAAATGAGAATTCAGAAAACTTCAAAAATAATAAAAATGTTAAAATTGAACTCAAACCTAACCTACCTATAGTTCATCTAAGCTAGAAAAACCAAAACCCTAGCTTAGAAATCCAAACATCAAGATAGTTTTATCTTTCTCTTCTTTCCTCCTTCATTCCCAACACAAACACTAGTCTCTATTTAATCCCTTTTTGACCCTAGCAAGAAGAAAGATGAAAACTTACCTCTAACAAGTTGATTTCTGTTAAGTTAAAATGACTTTACGTGTAATGATTTTGATGAAGACCAAATAATGAGACGGAAGTAGATACAATAATGAGACGAAAGAAAGTGAGATAGAAGCAGAGCAAATATGAGACAGAAGAGAATATGAGATGGAAGACAAAATGAGACAGAAGACAAAATGAGACGGAACCGAATATGAGACGGAAGACAAAATGAGACAGAAACGTAAAGCAAAAAATGAGACGGAACAATATGAGATGAAAGTTAAAGCTGAAAATGAGATGATAGAAATATGAGACGGAAGAAACTAAGACGAAGGATCCAATACCACGTCGGATGATAAATCAGTTTGAAGAAACTCAATTGAATAACTGATTCTTCAAAGATCAATAACCAAGAAGAAAGAAGCAGTTATCAAGAAGCGGTTGAAAACGAAGGCTATAAATACGAGTCAGAGTCGAAAACTATAGAAGTTAGAGAAAAATTCAAGAGATTTTATAGAGATTTTCGAAAGAGTTAGTGAAATTCAAAAGCTAGAAATCTTATTGTGCTAAACTTAGAGCTATAAGTTTAGCACAATAAGATTACTTGCTAAGTGTGAAAAGAATACTTGCTGTAAGAGACTTGAAGAGGCTCAGAGAAAAGAATACTTGTATCTTTGCAAAGTATAATGAAATCTCATAAAGGATTCTGAGGACTGGATGTAGCTCACAGTTTGGGGTGAACCAGTATAAATTTGCCGTGTCGATTCTCTCTCAACTCTCATCTATTAATCTTATTGTTTCATACAAGTATTTAGAAAATAAATTGCAATATTTCATAATATTGATTTTCAATAGTTGTGAGAAAAAACAAGCTTTATAAGAAGTTTTCAAAAGGGGGATCATCGAAATAGAATACACAATTCAACCCCCCCCCCTTCTTGTGCATTTTGTATATCAAACATTAAGTTTATACTAACGCGTGATTTACTTCAATTGGTGTCAGAGCTTAGTGTCCAAAAACCACCGTAAAAAAGTGTGGATAAAGTTCCATGGTAGAATCACACATATACATAGCTGAAGGTGCCTCAGTCACTAGACCTCTTGTGTTCAATGGAGAAGATTACCATTACTGGAAAGACAAGATGCGACTTTTCATCGAATCTACTCATATCGATCTTTGGGATATAATAGAAAATGAACCGTATACACCGGTAGATGAAGGAGGAAACCCTATTCCACGAATCAGATGGCCTATAGATCAAAAGGTGAGATTCCAACTGAACTCGAAAGCCATGTTCTTTTTAAGTTTGCCTTAAGCAGAAGTGAGTACAATAAAGTTCACGGATGCAACACTACGAAGGAGATGTGGGATACGCTATCCATCACACACGAAGGTATAAATCAAGTAAAGGAGTCTAAGATAAGCATTATTGTACACCAGTACAAGCTGTTCAAGATGAAGGACGATGAGTCTATCGATCAGATGTTTGGAAGATTTCAAACAATCATTAATGGACTTAAAGCTCTCAAAAGAACTTACGATAATCAAGATCACATTTGAAAGATCTTAAGAAGTCTACCGAAGAGATGGAGACCAAAAGTTATAGCTGTACAAGAAGCCAAAGATTTGAGCGTGCTGAAGCTTGATGAATTGCTTGGATCCATGAAGATACATGAAGTTGAACTCGATGCTGAAGACAAGTCCACACGGGATAAATCGATAGCATTGAAGGCCGGACAAAAGAATCACAAGATTTAAAGGAAGAGAAATTCATCATCAAAAGCACTGAAGATTGAAGAAGCTAAGAATGACGATTCCAGCGAATCAGATCAAGAGTCAAGTGAAGAAGATGATGAGTTATCTTTCATCTCGAGAAAGATCAGACGCATGTGGAAGAAAAAGACTAAAGGAAATAGAGAGTCCTCCTTCAAGAAGATTAGCAAAGATGATGGGAAGAATGAGAAGACATCTGTCATATGTTACAAATGCAATAAATCGGGACATTACAAATCTGAATGTTCATTGCTGAAAAGAAAACCAAAGAAGAAAAGAGAAGGCAAGAAAAGTTTGATGGCAACCTAGGAAGATCTAGATTTGTCCGAATCAGATACTGACTTAGAAGCATCGGAACAAGCAAATATTTTCCTAGTAGCCGAAGAAGATAGTGATGAGGAGGTAACCTTAAAATTTAATGACTTACAAGATGCATACTCAGAACTATTAGAAGATTCTCATGCAATTCTAAAACAGTACAAATTATTAAAGAAAAAGTACATAGAAAGTTTGAAAAATACGCTAGAGTTAGAAAAAGAGAATGACTGCTTAAAGAAGCAAGTAGACGAGATAAAGAAAAAGGGAGTTATAGATAGATATGAAGAGATCAATCAGCTAAAGCAAAGGATTAACAGTCTTTCAGCTGATCTAGAAACTTTTACAGAAAGTACAAGAAAAATGAACGTCATGTTTGGGAAATATAGACACTCTAGTGATAAAACTGGATTAGGGTTTACTAAAAACCATTTTCAGCAGAAAAAGATTTCGGTTCCTCAAAAAAAGAAATTTCATCAATTGCATCATCATAATACTATGAAATATGCTAGTACTAACCCCAATGGACCTAAGAAAATTTGGGTACCTAAGAAACAAATAATATCTCCTAGAGATATCCTTCCTTGGAAAAGGCTCCAAGCACCATTGGTATTTGGACAGTAGATGCTCGCGACATATGACGGGAACAAGGTATATGTTTCTAGATCTTCAGTATAAGAAGGGAGGATCGGTAACTTTTGGAGACAACCAGCAGGGCAAGATAATCGGAATTGGTAAAGATTCCTTTGCATGCATTGATAATGTACTACTTGTTGATGGTCTGAAACACAACTTGATTAGTGTCAGTCAATTGTGTGATTCTGGTTTTGAAGTTACGTTCAATCAAAATTTTTGTGAAGTCAGAAACAAAGATGGGTCTATATTCTTTTCTGCCAAAAGATGAAATAACCTTTATAAAATCAATTTAGAAGATTTTCAAAATCAAAATATTTCATGTTTTGTATCAATTGAAGAAGAAAGACTAATCTGGCATAAAACGCTAGGTCATGTCAGTTTTAAACATATTTCAAAGTTGGTTAAGCATGATTTGATAAGAGCTTTACCAAAAAATTAGTTTTAACAAAGATTTCTTTTGTAAAAGTTGTCATAAAGGAAAATAAGTTAAAACAACATTTTCTTCTAAAAATACCATAACATCATCTAGACCTCTAGAGCTGTTACATATAGATTTATTTGGTCCAACTAGGACGATAAGTCTTGACGGAAAGAAGTATGGACTTGTTATTGTTGATGACTTTACTAGATTTTGTTGGATATTGTTCTTATCACACAAAGATGAGTCTGTTAAGTGTTTTAGAGTCCTTTCCAAAAAGTTACAAAATAAAAAAGGAATGTCTATATTAGGAGTGATCATGGTGGAGAATTTGAGAATGAGAAGTTTAGAAAATTTTGTGAGGAGAATGGAATTTTCCACAATTTCTCTGCTCCTAGGACTCCACAGCAGAATGGAGTTGTTTAAAGGAAGAACATGACGATTCAGGAGATGGCAAGGACTATGCTGTGAGAGATGAATCTTCCTAAGTATTTCTGGGCAGAAGTAGTGCGCATAGCCTGTTATATTCAGAATAGAATTCTGTTGCGACCTTTCATAAGGAAAACTCTATATGAGTTATGGAATGGAAGGAGACCAAATATATCTTACTTTCACCCATTTGATTGCAAGTGTTCTTTACTGAACACAAAGGAAGTGTTGGACAAATTCGACTCAAAGACTTTTTCAGGAATTTTTCTAGGCTACTCTTTATCATCAAAGGCTTTTAGGGTTTACAATCTTACCTCTAAGACTGTTGAGGAGACTATTCATGTTAAGTTTGATGATAGTTCTCAACTAAGTAAGGAAGATGATACGGATAGTGAAATTCCTTCAATGCCTTTGGACGATATTAAAGAAGCTCCATCATCAGAAACTCAGTTAGACAAGATTGAAGATA
>JANVCL010000008.1:28888286-28902334 GCA_026546855.1 Erythroxylum incrassatum
TGTGCTAAACTTAGAGCTATTCTTATCTGTAACAAAGCTCAAAATATCTTTCAGTTGAAAGAAGAAAAGCAGATAGCTTGAAAAGGCTAAGTGTGAAAAGAATACTTGCTGTAACAGACCTGAAGAGGCTTGGAGAAAAGAATACTTGTATCTTTGCAAAGTATAGCAAAATCTCATAAAGAATTTTGAGGACTGGACGTAGCCCACGGTTTGGGGTGAACTAATATAAATCTACCGTGTCGACTCTCTCTCAACTCTCATCTACTAATCTTACTGTTTCATACAAGTATTTAGAAAATAAATTACAATATTTCATAATACTGATTTTCAATAGTTGTAAGAAAAAGCAAGTTTTACAAGAAGTTTTCAAAAGGGGATCATCGAAAAAGAATACACAATTCAACCCCCTCCCCTTCTTGTGCATTTTGTATATCAAACATTAAGTTTATATTAACTTGTGATTTACTTCAATTTCCTCTTCTTCTTCTTTTCTTTTTTCTTCATCCTTCCAAGCTCCCCACGATTTTCTTTCTTTTCTTCTCTTCTTTTCTTTTTTTTTCTTCTCTCTTTTGCTTCTCACTACACTTCTCTCTTCTTCTTCTAAATTCAAGACTACACTCTATTCTAATCTTCCAAAAATACGCCTCCCTTGTTTGGTTCTCTCAATTTTGTCCTTATGTCCTTTAGCTCCTTAAGTCCATTTAAATCTAATACCTTAACCATACACTAATTTCATTCAAACACTCCATTCCAAATTCTAATTTCTACTTAGACTCCCTAAAAGAATGGGCTAAATTATAAAAATAATGAAACTAATAAATCAATAATAATAATAAATTTGGGGTCCAACACCTGAACTTCCACAATCACTTGGATGGCCATGAAGCTCAAACTTCCAACAATTGACAGAATATCCACATTCCTACAACTGCCTAATTGGTGCATTCTACGTAAACAAGCTGTAACAATTCCATAACATCTTTTCTTTTAGTGTGAATTTATCAAGAAAATCTAAAAGTAAATGCTATAAACTTGTCAGATATCAGATGTCCTGACCTCATGGAATGAAACAATCAACTGGTGCTCCACTAATAAGCATCCAAGCAACAGTATCAAGTGGCGTTTTTGCATTGCTTTAACATTCAATGTAGCTACAATATGGGATGAAAGAAATAAGAGAGCCTTTCAAGACACAACTTAAGATCAAGATTCTTTCAACAACAAATTGTTGTAGAAAACCAGAATTAATATCAACATTTGCAAGAACAGATTTGAAGACTCTCACTATCTCAGCAATGTATCGAACCTTTAATCATTCAAAATATGTAAAGGATTGATCACTGGTTTGTAACACTGTATACTTGTTTAGTTCCATACTTGTCCAGTATGTTTGTAATAAATAAGTTGTAATTTGCTGCCTTAATTCAATCATATTCAATTTCTTTAAAAAAAAGCCTTTTTAGAAGATAACGACATGTACTAATTGATATGTAGAATATCTGTTAAATGCCGGTCAAATTTTAAAATTTTAAAAGTTGGAGGACTAAATTGTAAAATTTTTAACCCTACTTATATAACTCATCGATCCTCTTTCTTAGAAATGTTAATTTTAGCCTGGCTCAACTTAGCCCAATTTTAGTCTTGATTGATGCCGCGGGCAAACAATGGGTCAAAATTATTTAGCCTAAGCTGTCAACCTATTGAAACGTCAAAAATAATGTCATTGTTTTTTAATTATTTAACAATATATATATAAGGTTAAGTCGCCAGTCATCTCTCCTTGTCACCAGTCGTCTGCTTCTCCGTCCAATTGCAGCGCAGGTATACTAACAAACGTGACAAAAAACCATCCGCACACTAGTCAGAAGAGCTGGGAAAGGGCAAAGCTTCTCTTTTTTGTTTTTTTTTTCCAACTAATCAACTTAACAAAATCCAAGAGTACAAAGGTATATATAAATATATAATTAGTACTAGGAAGGAGTGCAATTCATCTTTATGAAATACTACTAGTGGTCACATCAGTATCCCAGCAAGGACTACCAACTGCACGAATGTGACAGAAAACAGATTTAGTTGCAATTTATTTTACTTATCCATATAACAATAAAGCATAGCGTTATCTTTCCCACCAGCAACCTAATTCCTACTACCTGTATTATTATTACTTTTGTCTTTTTATATGAGGGCACGTTACAGCAATGCTTTACCTGACTGGCCCACATTCGCCGTGATGTCTATCTCTTCTTCGGATATACGTTCCCTTACTTGGATTTACTTTTCAATATTCTTTTGAAAAGTCAATGGTGCGTAAGGCCCCGGTAAGGAAGAGTCTAAATTTACGGTATAGTATTACAGTGTTTTATTATTTTTAATAAATTTTAATTAATTATTTATATAGGACTTGCATAAAATTTGCGTAAATCTCATAAAATAAATAGTTAAAATTTCATAAGATAGAGTAATATTAAACAGAAGATCTAAACTCGTTTAAAAAAGATCATAACTTAAAAATATCGCACTGGTTAATATTAGATTAGATTAGATTTTGGTACGGTGCTTAATATCATTATTAATTTTTTAAATATATAAAATAATTTAAAATTTTAAAAAATTAATAATAAAATTTAAAACAATAACATATTTATTTTTATTAACATTAATTTTTAAATATTTATATAACTAGTAAATGAAGTTTTTACATGCAAATGTATAATAACTTGATAACTATGATTACAAAAATTCTATTAATTTTTTGCTTAAATATTTGTATTCAAATATTTTGTATAATGTGAATGATATCATTTAGTTATTATCTTAATTTTTAATTTAGATCAAGGAGTTAAATTTTTTTATATATGTAAGTTATATATTTAAGTTAACAACTACAATATTTTATATATAAAAAATAAAATTTAAAAATTAATGTTAAATTGAAAATTGATAAGATCATATTCTGCTGCACATAGGGTAGTCACTAAATATGTACTCTAATGTAATCTTTTTGATGTTTTATGACAATGTAGTGAAATTTAAAAAATAATACACATACGAGTTATTAATTTTTAAAAAACTTAAAATTTACTCATCATCACAAAAAAGTCATTACACATAATTATATAAAAATATTATGAAGCTTAATTGATTTACTAATAATCTTTATTTTTAAATGTATTTAATTAACAGTAATTTTATGAGGCATAATTTTCTGTTGTTAATTAATATAATAAATGCATGATTAACAATTATAATTAAAAAATATTTAATATAAATAAATAAATATATTTTATTATACAAAGGGAGAGACGCAGAAGCACTTGAGGGTAATTTGTAAATTTTTGTTAAAAGTTTTGATTTTTTGCAAAATAAGTTTTTATATTTTTCAAAATTTATAATACCGGATAATATTTAACCGGCATTTTAAATACTAGACAACCAGTACTTAAAAAGCCTATTTTGTACTATTTTTTGGGCAATATAGTATCTTCTAGTAGGTACCAACTAGTACAATAAGAAATTAAAAACATTCGTCGTAACATTCACAACCTTCTTTTCATTTTTTAGTCTAGTTGTTAAAATTAATTATTTAAATTAATAGATTAATTAATTAAATTAATTTATTAGATCAATAATATTTAAGATTAAATTATATGATTGGGTTCATCGTTTTTAATATTAATTTGATTTAAATATTTTAATTTAAATATATGGATCCAATACTACTACGTTTGATTTACGTGGCATTGTATGACCCACTTAAATATTAAATTATTGTACATATGTGTCAGGTCGCTAGCCTAGCAAAAAGCTGACAACGTCACATTGGCATTAATTTCTCGGTTAATTTTAAGTTGAATTTTAATTTTTTAAAAGTTAGAGTTTAATTTGTACTCTCTTAAGTGTTATGGGTAAAATTGTCAAAAGATGTAAACCTTGGAGTTAAAAAAGAGCCTTTTGCCAAAGAGTAACTAAGTTGAATGCGAGATACAAGATCTTCTGTCTAGTTTTATGGTGTTTTATTTTATCCTATAAATCTTAATTATTTATTTATACGAGTCTCATGTTTATTTATGCAAGACTCACGTGAAACCCTCATAAATAAATAACTTAAATTTATGGAATAGAATAAGATATCATATAACTAGATAGAAGATCTGGATCGAATACGATGAATATATAAATATGTGGGGTAAAAGAAATAGAAACCACCGACTTTTTGACTTTTTCCATATTAATACTCATGTTATAAATGTGACTATGAGTAAATAAACTACATAAGTGACATGTTTCAAGGAAATCAATTTATTGATTTTGTTAATTTATTGATTTCTCATATATATATATATATATACTTATATTATAGAAATATTTCATATTTAATTATTTTTATTTATAGTTTATTTTATCAATAACTAATTTATCTTTAGTTATCAATAATTAATTTATATTTAGTACTTGAAAATGATAAGAAATTATTTGATTGAATTTTTATTTATCATACTAATAAATGGGACGATTAATTTCTTATTATATTTGTAATTCATATTTTATAAATAATTAAAAATTAATTTGATTGATTTTTACTATTAATAAGGAAGTTTGCAAAAATTATTGTTTTATTATTTTATCATATTTACATCTCATAATTAATTTTTAATATTAATTGATCTTATTAGTATTTAATAAATATATTAAATTTAACATATTAAATTATTAATAATAAATTTATTAATCTAATATGATAATAAACTAAATCTCTTTAGAAAAATTTGTTTATTGGGCAATAGTACTAATAAATAAGATGAAAACTAATAATGAAAGACTTAATTTATCTTATGGGAGAGACTACGTCTTTCTTATTTTTATAAATAATTAATGATTATATATGATTACTTTTATTTATTAACCAATAACATTATAAAATATGAATTATAAATAATTTACTTAAAGTAATAATACTCAACACTAATTCTGAATTTAACGAGTTAATGAGACAAGAAAAACCATTCAGTGTGAGAATTAAGCCAACATACAAATAATACATGAAAAACCTAATTAATGCTAATGATTTAATAGGCCAATATTAAAGAAAGAATTAATAAGCCTTATTCTGTGAGTCCAACGGACTAATATGACAAGAGAAATTAACTAATATTTATTTATTATTAATAAAAATAAATTAATAATTATTTATTCTGAGTTATGTTAAATTTTAATAAAAATTAATTTATTAAACTAATAATATTTATTTACTAGTAACAAAATATGATAAGGTAATATCTTATTAATAATTAATAATATTAAATGTTATTTATATTTTTAATATAAGTTGTAAGATAACTAATTTGAATCAATTTGTTATATATATATACATATATATATATATATATTAGCAAGTTAACTCATTTTCGGTCACCCCTTTGTGACGTGGTTATAGATGTGTAGTTGTCTCAGTAATTTAGCATGCCTCGTTTGATTTTATTTTTGATATAAAATTAATTAAGAAATATATTTTTACATCACATTAGTGCCTTATACTTTTTGATCAAATGCAAATAATGCTACATGTTTGTTTACTTATGTATTATCATATCAGTGTGGTCCAAAAACCCTTGACTTCTGCCTGCGACTCCATGCAATACGGAAGAAGTTATTATCTTAAAATAGTGAAATACTGTAGAGTTTGTAGGTAGATTGATGTGAAGGCAGGCAAAAAGAGAATTTAGTTGGTCTTTGTTTAATATTATGGTGTCTTATTGTGTCCAATAAATTTCAGCTATTTATTTATGTAGGAGACATGGAATTCGCATGAGACTCGCGTAGGATCCGCAAAATAAATGACTGAGATTTCATAAGACAGAGTAAAACTGGACAAAAAATCTAAAATAAAAAAGAAGAGATAAAAAGGAAATCAATCAAGAGGAGAGAGAGCAACGCAGATCTTATCAAAATAGATCTCCTTTAGAATAAATCGAACGTCTACATTAGGTCGCGGCTGCATTAAATCATACGATAGACTAGACAAAGAAAATGGACAACTCAGATTGAGACCGCGGCTAATTTGGTTTGCTTCTCATTCAAGGATCGATGTGCCAACAACCCCTAACTAATTAGTTAACTGCACCTGCGTGTAGTGTATATATGCATTCGCTTGCAGGGTTTATGGGTGTCTTTCTTACTTTTGCATTCTTCTTTCTTGTCACTTAATTATGAATGCAGAAAATCTGTGGTGACCTCTGGCTATTGTCCGCCACTTGACTTGGAAACTGGAAAAAAAAAGGAAAAAAGAAAAAAAAGGAAACAAGAGAATAGGATTCAAAGAGGTATGATTATGAGAACAAACTTCTAGCTTGGAAGATGAAAGTACCTAAATTCATTCTTTTAAGTTAATGGTCATGTGGTTATCTTGTTTGAAAATATTCGGCAAAGAGTTTCCATTTCGTCATGGATGCCATATTTCGATACAAGAAGTGTAAGAAATATGATCGAACACATAGATAACATAAACATAAACATAATCAATATACATCAATGAAATTTATCACTCACTTGGATGAGTTTTTAGTTTCTACAAATTAAATGATCTTTCACAAAGAACACACTAACATTGACTAATTCTTTTATTTTCTAAATTATGTGTTATGTTATTGTTATCTTATCTTTAGGAAGTTTAAATTATTTTTCTATTACGTTTAGAACTTTAGCTATTCTTTAACAACTAATATTAAATATTGGATCATAAATTATCGGGTGTGTCCAATAGTCATCATCTTCCTCTCATATGTGATGTGTTTAGATGATTAACATTTTGCAATTTCTCTTACCTATCTAATAATCTATGCAACCAACATACTACGAGAGCTTATAGTCATACATCTATTAAGAATATATGGGTATGTGGAAATGTATTATATTTTAGATGTTTATGATCAAGTGGGAAATATAAGCTGTGCATGGAGGATGTTGAGTTAAAATTGGGTATCTTTGAAGAAGTTATCCATAGAGATGATGAATTAAATGAGTTGGGATTTGAGAGTGAATGAATTATAATTGGTATTTGAATGGTATGAAGTGATAATTGCATAAGAAGTGAATTTGGGAAGATTAAGAGTATATGTGAGGTTAGAATGGGTTTAGGATCCTTTGGAAGATTTTTGGAGACGAAAAATTTAGTTAATCCGAAGGTTACACGGTCAGGTCGTGCAAATTCATGTGGCCCGTGTGTTTTTGATGCAGAAAACACAATCTGACCCGAAAGACATACGGTTTGACCGTGTGATTTCACACGGCCTTATGTGTCTTAAATGACAGAATCTCACTTTTAGGTCTTCATGAAATTGTAGATCTCGAAGTCCTCTTTCTAACCGTCTAAAACCGAGATCATTCCGACATCGTTTGTGAAAGTTATGGCAATCGCGCCAACATAGGTTCATTAGGAGTGAGGCATAAACATGGTTGCTTCTTTTGATCATAACTTATTCTCTATAGCTCCAAATGACTTGATTCTTGAAGAAATAGATTCATAACGCATGTTCCTATATCTCCATGAAATTTTGTAGTAATTGGTGATGAATTGAAAAAGTTTGATCGAAAGAAAGTGAAGGAATCTGTTGGAGAGTATGAACTGGTGTGTTTCCACTGAACATGTTTGGGTATTTAGGTTATATCTTGATCTTTAGTCATCCAAATGAGATGGTTTTTTATTTGGAGTAAAGTAGAGAAATAGGGATACTAAGTATTTGAAGAAGTTGAATTTTGGTTCATTCTCTAAGATATTCAAATTTTGGATGGAAGATGTGCATAGTGCATTGTTTTTGTCTGTGAACAAACCGATAGTATTTGGGGCATATCTTCCAAATTTTCTAAACCAAAGTGAGTGATTTCAATGTGAATAGAAACATAAGACATAGGAAAACATTTTTCTAGAAGAAAGTGTGATTTGGAAAAAAGTTGAGTTTTGATATGAGAATAAGTTTGTGAAGGAATTGACAAAATGATACCCAGGATCATCATGAACATGCATTGTATATATTTCATTTCATTCATGTACATTATTAAACACCTATGATTGTACAAATTGTGATATATGTGTATGTTATTTGGACTTGTAACCTACATAAAGCCATTTTGTTCCATTTCAAATCTTCCAGAAATCTATGAAGGCATCTCTATCCTTTGTTAAGTCAAAATGACTTCACGATTAATAATTTTGATAAAAATAAAATAATAATAATATTAGAAAGTAAGACGAAGCAAGACAAAATTAAGACGAAGCGGAGACAAAAGTAAGACGAAAGAAAATGAGACGAAGTAGAAGCGAAAGTAAGACGGAAGAAACTAAGACGAAGCGGAAGCGAAAATGGGACGATAAAAAGTAAGACGAAGCAGAAGCAAAACTAAGACAAAGACCCAATACCATGTCAGATGAATAATCAGTTTGAGTTAGTTACAGAACTCAATTGAATAACTGTTTCTTCAAAGATAAGAAACAAGAAGAAAGAAGCGGTTATCAAGAAGCTGTTGAAGACGAAGGCTATAAATATGAGTCGAAGTCGGAGACTGAAAAAGTTAGTGATTTTGAAAAAGTTAGAGAAACTTGTGCTAAACTTTAGAGCTATTATTCTCTGTAACAAAGCTCGCAACATCTTTCTGTAAGAAAGAAGAAAAGCTAAGAGCCTGAAGAGGCTAAGTGAGAAAACAATACTTGCTGTAAGAGACCTGAAGAGGCTTAGTGAAAAGAATACTTGTATTTTTTAGAAGTATAGTGAAATCTCAGAAAGGATCCTGAGCACTAGACGTAGCTCACGGGTTGGGGTGAACTAGGATAAAACTATTGTGTCGACTTCTACTCTCATAACTCTCGACTTTTAATTTATATTGTTTTATACAAGTACTTAGAAGCGAATTGCTATACATCGTGATATTCTTACTCAATAGTTTTGAGAAAGATTGTTTTCAAGAAAAAGAATATACAATTCAACCCCCCTTCTTGTACATTTTGTATATCGAATATAAAGTCTATACTAATGTGTGATTTACTTCATCCTTCACTATATGGTTGGTTATTACTAAGTCTACAATCCACAAAGGATGTGACTTAGTCAAAAAAATAGAACAAGTAACATTCACTAAACAAATGTCTTTACTATAATGTTGTACCTTTTTAGGCTTGCTATAATCACGAGCGAAGTGACCCTTATTGATAGAATTATAACACTTGATGTGTTTTATGCTCATTTTCTTGAAAGGATGCTTACTCTTTTCATATTGATTCCACTTAGCCTTTTAGGAGAGCAGAGTAGAGGGTAATGTCTCTTATTCTTTTTCCAGTTATGCCTACCATGATGCTTGCATTTCTTATTCACAGTTTCATATGGGTTGGAGCCAATTGCATATACCTCAGAAAACATCTTTGAGGCTTGAATTACATATTACACTTGTCGCTCATCGAAAAATCCATAACTAACATCGCTCAACGCATATATTTACCTCAAATGCTTTAACACTGTATGATCTGGGTGTTTCTTATATATATATTAAACTTGATAGTGAGTGATTGTATCTTGGTCATTAAGGTACCCCTAAATCATGCAGCTAATTTAGACCAAATGCCCTTAGCATTTTCATATTTTTGAAACATGCATAATGTCATTATCCATGCTACTTAGCAACGTAATATGAGGCAATGAGTTCTTTTTGTTTCATAGCTCATATGTATCATGATCCCTTTTATATTGGATTGTCTTGCTCCTCTAACACATATTGGATTTTCATGCTCCATATGTTATAGTTGTCTGTTTAGTCTCTCACCCTTATTGAGTTTAGCGACAATGTTCTTTGAAACAGTAGTCATTGAAGCACCCAATTATATACACACACGCACTCACACACATATGTTATACATATTAACTTCATATAAATCGTGTAAATAGTGATTAATCAGAGTTCAAATGCTTATGACATCAAAAGACTACATATGTTTTCAATCATCATTCATACTATATCAATCATCAAACTCTCCACGAATTCCTACGTATATTATATCATATATGTTATAAAACATGAAACATAGGTATTTGGAAAAGAACAAACTACATATATCTCATTACAACATACTTAATATAACATAAGTTGTTTGATTAATATAGAAATTGACTATAAGTAACAAATCCTACATGGAATAGAGTTATTGAGTTCTCGAAGCTTGATATCAAATATTTCTAAGTATTTCTATCAAGAAACCTATGGGGTACAAATATTTGATTAGTTCCCTTCTTCGAATTTCCTTCACAAATGTCATCACTAGCCAGTCTTCAATTTAAGTGTTCCCAAATTCCAGAGCATTCTTAAAAGTCTATCTTCAGGTTGTGGCAATGTTGAAAGTTAAGCCATATCTTTTACATTAGCTTATGCATAAGCTAAACAATCATTGAAATGCAGTTATTGTATCAACTTATTGCAATTGTAATCATGTGTTATGTTAGGTCTTCTCCATGTACCATGCACATATTGAATAGCTGCGTTAATATGAGGATGATACGTCTCATCGATGTTGTTGTATATAGAAGTTTGAGTGTCCTCTGAATAATTGACATTCTCCTAAAAATAAATTTCAGGCATCGGAGTCTTATATAAAAATGCACATTCATAAATGAATTATTTTACTAACACAATATGGAAATAGCTCATAACTCTAATAAAATAAATTCATTTACTTAGAAACGTATTTCTAATTTAATTTAACATCTAAAGCATTTGTATTCAATTAGAAACTTGTTTGGTACTGAATAATTTTTAATGTTGATTTAATTAAAAACTTATTTCTTATTCTTTTTTTAATAAATCAGAAGATTTTTGTACAAATAATAGAAGATATGTACAGTCTAGAGATATCGAGCCCAAAATCTCTTAACTACCAAAAGAGTTCAAAGGAATGTACAACACTTCCTTCCATCCTAAAACCATATAACAAACTCAACCATCCTACTCTATATGATTTCCACCCAAAAGTACTTGAATCTAACATATATGATAAATAACACAAGATACTCAACCCAATTCCAGTAGCACCCTCAATCAACAATACAACAACATATCTTTTCGCAACCTATTTGCACTAGATAGAATCAAAGAAATCAAGCCATGTAGGCATCCCAAATCTTCAGAGAATGAGTCTCTGAGTGGCATTTAGAATTCATCCCTCTAAAACAAGTAAAGAGTTTCTGTCTCCATGACAACGTTGAAACCAATAGGATCAAGACGCAAGCTTCCCTCTGTAGATATAACTTTGTGATATGATGCTGGGAATTTCCTTGTCTATTACTCCTCATGTCATCTTTTCTTGCTAGTTTGAACAATATGTTGCCTAAAGCTGGTTCCACTTTGCTGCCCAAAAAGATCTTGATTTCCTATTCCCTTTACAACGTCGATAGACTGGAACCATGACCAACTTGTGATGGAAGTGAATGGGTTGTTGTTCATGTACAGGTAAGCACGGGCTGGATTGTCCTTTTTGGACTGAACTTGCACCTGATTACATCATTTACAGACAAAACATTAGAAATAAATTGAAACACAAGCAGTATTAGCTTCTCTCAGTGTTTAAGCTAAAGTGCTCCACAACTTGAAAGATCACACGCATAGAGAGATTCCTTCCATCCATGGCTTCATCTTTAAAGGTACGATTGTTTCTTTTAGACCACAGGTTATACACAGTAATAGAAAGAATAATGAGGAAGGAATTAATGTCACAGGTTTTGGTGGAAGTTGGCTGGGAGAACCATAATAAAATGGATTGAAAATTTGTAAGATGGGGTAAGTGGATATGAAAATGGCTAAGGCTTTGGAACCAAATTGTTTTAGAAAAAGGGCATTCAAAGAATAAGTGTTCAATATTCTTAAAGTCAGCTACACACAAGGAACAACTATTAGGAGTATGGAGATACTATAATTTGTCCCTTGTTGGCAATTTATACAAAAATGATAACCATAAAATGAAAGAGTACCTCGGACTATTCTTATTATGCCAAACAATTTTATACCAAGGGACTGTTTGAACTGGAGGTCTTAAGAAGGTATACGCAGAAGCATTTGTATACTGCTTTGCGGGTGGAGGGAGTGCTATGTTAGAGGTTCATGATTACTAAGAGATCCCACTGTTAACTCCCGCAAACACCAACCATTATTTCTTATTACTGCCGACACTCTAGCATTCATAGGAAGTCCAGACCCATTTATCAATCTAGGAGTAGAAAGAGTCATTAAGATGTCTCTAGGATGCCAAGGATCTAGCTATAAGGAAGTAGAAATTTCATTTCCAATTCTAAATCTGAATTGATTCCCAATTTGATCCCTCACATACAAATTTTTTTGCCAACTCCATAAACTGTTGTTAGTAGGAGAGGTATTCCAGAAGTTTTTCCTTTTGAGTATGATAATGTGCACCTATCTTACCCACAACGCTTCCTTATCATGAAAAAGAAACCAAATTCGCTTCCCGAGTAATACAGTGTTCCGTATAGACAAGTATTTAATACCTAGATCTCCCTCTTTTTTTGGTCTACATATATCATTCCATTTATTCTTAGGTTGGGCTTTTGAGTCCACCTTTTCAGACCATAAAAATTTTTCTAAGTTTTATCTCTATTTTTTTAGTAATGGAAGTGCGTAGGATGAAAAGGCTAGACTAATGGACTTGAAACGAGGAAAGGACCGAAATAACTAATTGCACTCGACCAGCATAAGAAAGAAATATGAACTAATCAACTTATATATATGACTTAATTAAATTAATCAATTTTATAATTGATAAATTGTTAATAAAAATGTTAGTCTTAAGTCCAAACTCATCGCCCAAATTAGTTCATATACTATTTTATTTTTCAGCCCAATACATTGTATTGACAATTTTTACTAGTTTGGAATCCAAATAACAGCACAAATATTTTAAGACTTGGGCTGTCTGTTTTCTTGGCCCATTTATTTTGTTTTTATTTATCGGCCATATCATATGACCCATACCTAAATTCATTCAAGTTCAAGACATAGACTTGCTCCGTAGTCTTGTCTTTATCGGCCCAATGAAATGGGTCCGGTTCTATTTAGAAACCAGTCCATAATCTAACTCCAAACATCTAAAAGTTTTTAGCCACCTCCTTTGCCTCACGTCAACTGAAGAGAAACACCATAGGCGGCAAGTTCCGATGGAAGCAACAGTCAGTGATGCCAGCAACGTAGTCCTCCATCAAAAAGCAGGTGAACGCAGCGACCATGGAGGATGACGGTGACGCTATTATCCATCATTGGCCATGCCCGGGAAAGAAGCCATTTGTGAATGGCAAGGTTATTTTTAGTATTTTATAAGACCTAAGATTAAAAAAAATCTCTATTTTTATTTATTTTTAGGCTCTTATAAAAATACAAAAAGATAACATGTATTTTTCTAATTTTTTATGGGATAAAATTACCTTTATTTTATTTCATTTTATTTTTTATAAGAATAAAAATGAGTTATATTTTATTATTTATAAAAATACGTCTTGCCCTTATTTAGGGCCGGCCCCGGTGCATTGTCTCCCGTCGGTGACGACTGCATGTTTTTCATTTTGTAGTGTTTGTGTGTGTTTTGTTTGTCTTTTTGTCTTGTCTTTCGGGTTTTGTCAAATTAGACCAATTGCTGTTGCTATGTGATGAATTTGGGATGACTGCTGTCTTTGGATTTTCCAAAAGTGAAGAAAGTTGTAGTACCATTGGAGAGCCGTACTAAATAGGGATGTTAAAAGAAACTGGAATTACTGTTGGTGTATCTAGTTATCTAGGGTCGTTTGGTTCCACTTATATTTTTCTGTTGTTGTTTTTTGTTTTTGTTTTTTATTTTTGGTTTTTATTTTTTTCTTAAAAAAACAAAAACATGTTTGGTTGACATTTATAATATAAAAACTGAAAAAAAAAATTTGTTTAGTTGAGATCTCTAAAAAAAAGTGAAAACAAAAACATTTTTGTTTTTATTATCATGTTTCTATTCTTTTGTAATTATACTATTATGTGTAATA
>JANVCL010000008.1:28914782-28926127 GCA_026546855.1 Erythroxylum incrassatum
TCTTTCTTCATTCCTTTCCACCAAAAATGTTCCTTCAAATCTTTATACATTCTTGTACTTCCTCGGTGCATCGCATAAGGCGCAATGTGTGCCTTGTCCAGTATTTCATCCTTCAATTCCAATATATCCAGAATACATAATCTGTTTCCTACCACCATCAATCCATCTTCCCTTACCTCTATTTCAAAAAGTTTACCATTTTTTATCTCCTATCTGAGTTTGCTCAAGTACACATCCTGGTCTTGCAATTTCTTAATCTTCTCATTCAATACTAGCCTCACTTTAAAGTTAGCCAATATACAATCAAATTAAGCTTGTCTCAATGCCACTTTGAGTTTGGATAATTCTTTCAATAAAGGAATATACACTATGTCAACATGTGCCATAGTTGATTTTCTACTTAGTGCATCTACTACTATGTTAGCCTTCCCTGGGTGATAATCAATCATTAAGTCATAATCCTTTAATAGCTTTAACCATCTTCTCTGTTTCAAATTCAACTCTTTTTGTCTCATCAGATACTTAAAACTCTTGTGGTTTGTAAACACCTTGGTGGTAATTCCGTACAAGTAATGTCTCCAAATCTTCAATGTAAAAATTATGGGAGCCAACTCCAAGTCATGCATCGGATAATTCATCTCATAAGGTTTCAATTGTCTATAACCATAAGCAATCACCTTATCTCCTTGCATCAACACACAGCCTAATCCCTTCATCGAGGCATCACTATACACTAGGTATCCATTATCACCCAAAGGCACAGTCAAAATCGATGCACTCATCAATCGATACTTAGGCTCCTCAAAGCTCTTCTGAAATTCATCTGTCCACACAAACTTCTGGTTCTTCCTGGTCAATTTGGTAAGTGGAGTTGCTATTATATAAAAGCCCTCTACAAATCTCTTATAATACCCAGCTAAACTCAAGAAATTTCTTACTGCTTCTATATTCTTAGGTGCTTCCCATGATTTATGATTTGGCCAAATAACCCTTGGCTTACTATTACTCCCTCAGCACTAATTAGGAATTCACTTTTTTCTTTCTTTAATAGGTGAAGAATAACCCTCCATACAACATCTTCTTTTCTACTGGTGAGTAGGAATTATACAATCATCTTACTTTACCATTACTGAAGAGTATTCATTTATAAATTTTTGTATTGTTACAAAGTGTATCCCAATCAAATTTTCAAATAACCATAAGTATACAATTCAAAAACTCTTTATTCTCACACCAATGAACAAAGGATCATTATATGTTTTATAATACACACATACACTCTTTAGCCTCTTAAAGCTCTTAGAAACTTTTAAATGTTCCTAACATCCTTCCCACAATTCGTATGTAGTCTATTTATACTCGGCATAACCTAAAATAGTTGTTAGAAATGAAAGTTAATTATTATAATGATTAATAGCAATAAAATTGGTCAACAATATGATCAACAAATATGATACATTTGTTGATTGCTATATCAACCAATATTGATACAAACTTACCAATACATAACATTTTTGCATTTTAGATTATATTATTCAACCACTCAAAGATATTCGAACTTAACTTAGTCCAACATTGATTTGTTACCGTGTCAAACTAATAAATATTTAGTTTTTAATAAAATTAATTAACATTAAATATTATTATATTTAGTAAGTAATGATATATAAATACCATATTTTTCTGGTTTATTATCCTAATTACCTCTTATAATGTAGTTGTTCCGGCATCATGAAAGTTAACAGAAAAGGTTAAAAAACGAATTATTCTAAATTTTTAATAAAAATATTGGGATTTTTCTTGAGATTTTTAAAATATATGAGATATTAGTAAAATTCATGAAACCATATAAGATAAAAGTTAATGTCATTTACCATTTACCTTTTAATACTTAATATAATTATGTTTTTGATATAAATAATAATATTTTATAAATATGTTTAACATATACCTTTTATAATTTACTTCCTCAATTATCTTGCGACACTCCCAATTAGTTTTTAAAGTATAAAATTTTAACTAAAACCCATTGGACAAGCTAAACAGAAACCCCATTCGACGCGTAGCCTAAAACCAAACAGGAAAGGAAAAGACGAGGAAGTAATAATGTCTTTTTAACTCCGTCCATCTCATTCATGTCTGCTTCCTTCTGTTTTCCACCACTCCAAGCACCAACTCACCAAGAAATTGGCTTTTAGCACATACTCATTACCGAGTTTTCTTCTAATTGGCTGCAAATCAAGTCTTCAATCTAAAAAACCCTGTCTCCTGCTAAATCTCAAGTCCATTATTATATGCGAGTCTCTCCGTCGATCTCTTTCTCAGGTTCCAACTGCTTTCCGTTTTTTCTAGCTGTGATTTTGTTTCAATACGGGCTATAAACTGATTCCACTGAATTGATTATCGCTTACGTTTTCGTAAATTTTGTACAAGCTTTTTGTGTTACGAGCTGTGAGCTTGTTTTAGGGTGGATTTCATGATAATTGAGTCTGAGGAGATGGGCGTGTGTAAAAGATTTCTGGGGCTTATTACCTGTTAATAATAGAATATTGTTTCTGGGTTTATTCATCTGTTGTTGGGTTTGAAGAGAATGGCATCGAGCTCTAAACATAGTTTTCAAGTCATATGCTTTGTTTTGTCTTGTTCTGGGTTTAACACATAAATCGGGTTCATGGGTTTCAAGAGGTTTCTGTTTTCTCAGGTAGTAAGACGGTAGAAAAGTTACTTAGAAAATGGTTGCATATGTACCATTGGGTTCTGTGGCTTAACGGGAGAGAGAGTTAAAATTCTCCTCCTCCTCCTCCCCTAGTTTCCAGTTCTGGTAGAGCCTTTATGCTTTCCTTTGTACCCAAAAACAAAAAAACCCTTTCTGTTGGCTTTTTATTCACTTGTGTTTACAATTTCATCAGCGGTATCGTTGCTGACTTGTCTGCATAATAATAGCATAAATAGATGCCAATTGGCAGGAAGACATTAGTTTGTATTTATTTTTACTAAAAAGGATTATTTATTTTGTTGCTCAAAAGATTATGAAGGTTTTGCAGACAAAAGATTGATTTGTGAAATCATTTGACCTAGCTCACAGGACTACATGCTTATGGAACAACAACAGGAGAACAGAGTAAATACTGACCATATTATTGACGTAAGGCATGGTGGCGATGTCTCTACGTCAAGCTCCTTTGAAACACATCCTTCCAATGGCTTGGACTCATCCGATCATGATCATGGACATACCATGGCTCAGGTGGATGTGGCACAGTCTTCCACATCTTCTAATAGATTGAACGTTGACTCCTTTTCTTTTTACATGATGTTGATGTCAATCAAGCTAGCTTACTCAATGAGCCTGATTATCTCATCTGCAATTGTCCTGATGGCCTCGGGCCATGAAAAGCCACAAAATCCTTTGTTTGTTTGGATTGTTGGTTATACAGCTGGATGTGCTGCGAACCTCCCTCTCATTTTTCGACATTATTTTCTTCCTTATCCTAGGTAAATGCTCATATCCTTTTCATGTAATGTATTATCCTAACTCCATGATGTAAAACATATGTTTCATTTTGGTGATATATCTAGCTTGTGTTTTCTTATTGTTTCCTTGCTACTTCATTTTCTTTAATTTCTTTCTAATGTTTTACTTGTCTCTGATTTTGAAATTTTAATTCATAGAAAATTACATTTTCCTGGAGTCTAATAAGTTCATTGATGCAGATTGTGGTATTATTTTGTTTGCATTTGTTGGCCAGATGAAGTGTTTTATTATTGTTTTACACCACAGTGTGAAGATCCCTGCAAATTCCCAAGTACTGGAACAAATGATTGTAGAAGTGATTCCTATTGTCTTATGTTGTTTCTTTTTTTTTTCCCCCGTTTCTTCCACTTATTCAATGTGTATGGACAATAAAAGTTCCCTGGAACATTATTTTTGAAAAAAACTGTAGCATGTGGTCATACTTAATAGGAATTTCTCTTGTAACGTCTTGACTGACGCTATTATGATCTGCGGTTTGTACTTAAATAAATGTTGTGATGAAGTAATCTATATATAGTTTGGAATTAAAGAATGAATTTTTTGCATTGGGCTGAAGTGAAAGTTGATATCCACGATTTTGAATCAACTTTTATGCAGTATATTTATATTGGGATTTCATCAGTTACGATATTTCTCATTCATATTTTCAGGTTCTGTAGACTGGTGGATCGGTTTAAGTGGATATTGGGATTCTTCTTTGCCTTTTGGTTTATTGTAGGCAATTTCTGGGTGTTTGAAGAAAAATCATCTTCAAAATCTTACAATTTGTATAGGTAATTTGTCAAGGTGCCTGGAAGATCTGTTGCTTTATGCTAGGATTTATGATTGAAGTTAAACTAATGAAAGGCATTGTTTTGCAGGTTTTGTGTAGTTTTACTTGTCATTGACTACATCAGGTATACTGGCCCCCTAATCCTTCATGCTATTGTAATATGCTGCTGTTGGAGACGACTCAAGAAAATTGGAGGGGCCCCTCTTGAATCCATTGATGCTCTGCCAACCTATAGATTTAACTTACAGAGGACTAGAAGTGACTGCAGTGGGGCAACTGATGGAAATTCGAATGAATTTGGGTTTGTGGCCGTTGGAACAGACAAGGAGCGTGCTCTCTTCAAGGATGATGCTGTAAGTTGGGGATGTTCCGTTTTGCAAGTGAAATTCTGAGAAAACATGATCAAATGCTGCATTTTGTGCTCACACTTCTTTTTTGTTTTTTGTTTTTTGTCACGTGGTACAGATTTGTTGCATTTGCTTGGCAAATTATGATGACAATGATGAACTGAAGGAGCTGCCTTGTTCCCATTTCTTTCATGCCAATTGCGTGGATACATGGCTCAAGATCAAGGCATTCTGTCCACTTTGCAAATGCAGCGTTGGCAGGCATATTGCAGATTTACCATTAGATACTAACTCTGGGCGACAGCTAAGTTAATTGATCCAGAAATTCGCCATAAAAATTTGAGATGTATATTTAGAGAAATGAGGACAACTCTTAACTTACTGTTGATAAAGGTGGTTATATTTCTACAGAAAGGCCAATGAAATCAGATCGTGTGACAAGCATAATGGATGTGGATATTGAACTACCGGCTGTAGCATCGGTGAAGTGCAGAAAAGCTTGAATGTTCCAAGTGTTGTTCCCGCTATGTGATGCAAAAGAAATTAAAGTCTATAAAAGAAATAAAAGACAAAAAAAATAAGTCAACTATAAATTTTAATTTGGTGGGATGAGGATTGAGAATTAAGCTGGCATAAAAAGTAAGAGTTGAAACTTAAATTGTGTTAGTATTTTTTATTAGTTAAGTAGCAGTATATGTTACTTTAGATATACTATCCCAATTGTATAGGATTTATATAATTTTTATAATAATAGCATTTAATTATATGTGAGAGTATATGTATGCATGTATATATGTATTAAACTTTTTATCAATAATAAGCAATCTAGAATTTTTCTATAAAATTGACGTTTTAATTAGGTGTGATACTTTATTCTAAAAGTGATTTTTATACTCTGAATGATTCTTAATTTCTTATCTTCCATTCATTGTGCTCATCACAAAATTTTGGCAACTAAAATTCTAACTTTCAGCGTATTAAACCCTCGAATTCTAGCTTAATATTAGTCAGATTTCTAATTTTATGAGTTTTAGCTACTAGTTAATAATTCTTCTATTTGTCCTATATCAATTTATTTTTAGGGTTTTAAACCACAATGACGACACATAATGGAAGGAAACATAGAAGAATATTTTGTAGCCTAGAGTAAGATGAAATACTTTTGATTATTGCAAAAAAAAATAATTTAGGCATCGTTCATAAGTTATAATTTTAATTATAATGTTATCCACATTGCTAAACTTCTTCAAAGAGATTGAATGTCTCTAAGGATTACTTTTAATTATCTTCTCTTATCACGACGTGAAATTTACGAGGTACTTTTAGAGAACTTTATGGAACACATTGAATACTAAGCTTCAATTTTCAAGTTCTTTTCATTTTCAAACTAATGGACAAACATAAGTGGTGAATAGAAGTTTGAGAGATTTGTTAAGATGTTTGGTTAGAGAAAACGTAAAAAAAAGGGACTTAATTCTTATTATACTAGAATTTGCAGACAATAGTTATATAAATAGGTTTACTTGTAAGAGCCCTTTCGAGATAATCTCAGAATTTTAACTAAAGAAGCCTATTGATCTAGTACCTTTACCACAAACAAGATGAGTTAGTGTTGAAGCTAAAGGTTTTGTTGAGGGATATTTTTGATGAAACAAGACGAAAGATAATAACCAACAATTTGTCTTATAAAGAATATATTGATCATCATCATCAATTATTAAAATTCAATGAAAGGGATATGATGATGGATAGGATTCGTCTAGAGCATTTTCAAAAAAGAAAATATAAGAAACTTCATTCACTAAATGTTGGATCTTATAAAATCATCAAGAAGATAAATGCCAAAACTTATGTTTTAAAATTACCAAGTGCCATAGGAATAAATCTTATATTTAATGTTGCGAACTTAACTATTTATCATAGACAAGATGACGATCAATCCCCTAATATTGCTATAAGAATTCCAACCATCCCTCATATTAAAGAGAAGATAAAGTATGTTCTTCAGGAGCAAATTGTAACTACAAAAGATGGAGGATATCAACAATTTCTTATCAAGTGGAAAGGAAGACCAATTTCTGATAGTACTTGAATTTTAGAATTTGAATTTTAGAAGTTTAATCTAGGCTTGTATGATCAGTATTTATCACATTCTATATCGAAGACAACTTTAGACAAGACTGGAAGAATTGATGCAAAAGAACTTAAAGTGTATAAAATATATAAGGAAAGATTAGTTAACCACAAACTTTAGGCTAAATGCCCAATTTGGGGCTAAATGTTTTTGGGTTTGATTAATTTAGGGCCAAACATTTTAACCTATTCAATTAAGGTTTAAACGTTATCGAATTTGTTCAATGTTAGGCTATTTTGGACAGAAATCTACCAGTGTTAGACACACGCCGTTAAGTCTAAATGAGATACCATATGTGACATCCACTCTGTAATGTGTACTAATGACATGATAAAAAATCTAAAGATTAATTTCATTCTTTTTTTTAGAGAGAGAAAAGGTATAACAAAAATCTTCAAAGAAACTCTTTCCTCACTCTCCACTCCTTTATAATTACTGTATGGTATTTTTCCTATAGAGAAAGAAGGATTATAGAGAGAGAAATCCATCACACCAAAAAAAAAGAAGAAAAAATTGACGATATATACAAAAGGTTTAAAGTGGCGGTCTTGACGAAGTTTTAGGGAGACAGAGGGGCGAAAGTGAGGTTTGTTCGTTGAATGAGGTTTGTCCCTTTAAAAAATGACCAATTCATACTTTGTGTTTTTTTATTAGTATTGTTGAATGCTATCTTTTGATTATCGTTTAAGAATTAGTGTTGATTTTTATTACTAATGTTTGAGTTATAGATGGAGAATTATTTTAAGAGTTATATGTTTTTTCCTTCTTCTTTGTTAACTTTTAGGTTGCTGGTTCCGTAGGTGAGGGGCGTTTGAAATTTGTCTTAAAATGTAGGAAATCTTAATTGGGTTTGTATGAATGAAGAACTTATGCTAGGGTACAAGTATAGTCAAACTAGTGGTCTTACGCTTACTTTAAGTTTTACCATCCTATGCAAACACACACTCAAGTTAGTGAGATGTAATGTAAACATTGTCCAACAGAGGGTTAAAGTGTTGAAGATGGCTCAATATGGGTTATTTACTTTACGTGTGGTGAGAGTCAAGATTGATTGTAGGAAACATTTTTCTTGAGATATTTTTCTGTTTATTTATTTTTTATTGTAACCAGTTTGTGTTTGGAAATATCAATTGCAAACTGGTTTTTCTATAACATCTCTTAAAGTAGTGCACTTTTTGTTTCCAGGAAATGGTTTATCATTTGACATAGTGACATAAGATCACCTGGTTGCCATATCTGTTCAAATATGCATTCCTTCACACAAGATGATAATGCTTGCTTAAACTACATTTCGGGTATGATGTTAGAGAAACATTTTGAAAAATTACATATTCGAGCATAACCTTTTTAAGTTGATGGTAGAGGACCATACTGTTTGGTGTGATTAGTGGGTGCTGATAGTATTAGTGTTTGTACCCACATTCCATGCTGTTATCATTTTCTCTTCTTCTTTATTTATGTTATTTAACATAGTGAACGTCACAAATGCTTGTTAGATAATTTGCGTAGCTAATTTTCTAGGAATTATGAGGTCGTATTATTTCTTAAAGGGCCTTAATTATATGCTTAAGTTTCGACTTCCAATATTCAAAGCCACCTAGCTCTTAGGCCTACTGCTGTTCATTATTTTAACATTATCTTTCTTTACAAATATAAACAATGTTTGCAGAGTCATTCACAAGAAAATGTCAGTTAAATCCATTACAGCATTGAAGCCCATTACAGTGTAATATGTGATAACATTATGCACATTATGCATATGCACCAGCATTAATATATCTGATAACCCCATTACCAAAGTTGTATCAATATTTCGAGGCATAAGTGACTCAATCCCCTTATTGAGTTCTTCATCATCCCACAGATATGTTCCCACGACCACATGTCATGAATATTAAAGGCATATTAGGTCAGTCAGATTGTCATTTTTGCTGCCTTTTGGCGATAAGGTTGCTTATAACTGAATAAGTGCATGAGAATTATAAAACACGTAACTTTTAATTTCTCTAAATTTGGACTTTTTAAACACATTTAATGATCATGTTTTTTGGAGAGTACATGAAAAATGGCACACTATACGATTTCATTTATCATTAGTTGCGATTTTATATGAATAATCGTTGCCTCCTAAAGTTCAGAACCATCCAATAGAATATATCAAAATATAAATTCAGAAATGAATATTTATTTCTCATGGAATAAATAAATAAATAAGAGAAAACGACCGTACTAATACAAGGCACCAAGGTTATGATAAATCACCTGATTAAAGTTGTTGCCTTCAAAGCTACTGACCAACTGCGAGATTTTTCTATTAAGCTTAAATGAAGCTGCTTTGTGAATTGAATCTCTAGCCTAAGCTAGCCCTTGTTCCATCTTTTTGTCTATACTAATTGGCATCGCTTTTCTCTTCTGCAACTCGTACGTAAAGTTAAAAAATAAAAAATCAAGTTAAATTTGCACCTAAAAAATTAGAAAATAAACAAATGTGTGACAATCCTGTTGCTACTAATAATGGCAGTAGTGTTTGTGGATCAGTTGATGGAAGAACCATTGCTAGATCGAGAAGAATAAAAAGGCCATGATTTCATGCACAGAGCAGTGACTTTGTCTTGTAGCTTGATAACGTTATGAATATTTATTTCTAAACAATGACTATTATGTATATGCACCAGCAAATTATGTGCATAAGAAAAAGAGGGACCAACTATTTTCACAATCACATAATATACATCCATAGAATTGTTATATCTATTCTTAATATGCAAAAATTTCACTTACCTTCCTTCTTTGTTGCCATAAGTCAACAATAGTTTGCCATAGTGAACTCATAAAAGTCATCATTGTCCTCAGCACAAAAGCTAGATAGCATCTAAATAGTATTCACACAAAAATATTCAAACCAAAATCTTCTTTTATCATTATATTTTCTAAACCAGAGATACCAAAGGTTGGAGCTTTTCACACCATCATTGGACACTTGATCTAGGGTTGAAGAGGGACTTGATGTTTAAAAAACCCAGAATTCTTACCCAATCTTTTCTTTCAAAGATGCAAACTTTGCCTGATGTAACCCATCAGAGTTGGCATATGCATAAGAAGAAACTAGGGACACCAAGGAACTAAGAGATTTGAATTGAAGTTAAAAATATGGTAAAAATGAACCTTGTTAATTGAAGTTGAAATCCAAAAGAAGCAATAAAGTGATGAGGAAACATAGGTCAGAAGAAAGCATAATGGCATTGAGGATGGTGTCTTCTTCCTTAAGATTGTGGCAATGTCTCACAATTTTTTACCTAAAAATCGAACTCATAAGTGAAAGCAAAAGAAATCATTCTCCTCTATATTTGGCCATACACCCACTTGATATCTCTCCTTTTTTTTCTAGTTTTCCAAGCAACCTAGTCGCTACAACAGTGTTAGATGTTTGTTTTTTATTTTTCCTCTCTCTCCCCCGCTCTCTCTCTCTTCATTGATTCCCTCTGCTATTTGAAGAAACATAAGGTCCTAACAGTTATGTTTTTGTAACTAATATTGTACATTCCACCTAACTTTGTAACCTTCCTACCATAATAAAACCCTCCTCAACCTTTCTTTCACACACACAGCACTAGGATCACTCTTTGCTTCTTACGTTTTCTCAAACCTTGTTAAGCAATGTAACACACCAGAGTTCAGAACCCACAAATATGGTGACATGATTTTTGTTCTCCATCTCATTACTTCAGTTCTTCCTACTCCATTTTATGTTCATCGTGTTTGCTTCAAAGGCTATTTTAGTTTTTCTATAAACTAATAAAAACAAAAAGTACATATAAAGATTAAGTAGTTTAAGATCCCTGGTATAATAAAAACACTCCTTTTACTAGACGTACGTAATTGTTGGAGTACGTAATAAGCCGATTTAAGCTAATGATTATAGTAACATTCTTTAGACCTTTCAAATAGCTTCATCACCTTAAAGTGTAACATCCCACTTCCACATGACCCGAACCCGATATCGACGGTGATATCTGAGTTCGTGCCCGCGAAGGTAGCATGCTAGAACAGTCAAACACTCACAAACCGGTATAAAGTTTTTTTAAACATTAACATTCCAATGTGGGCCATATAAATTTAACAGTCGCGAAAGAAAACTTGTTTCAATACAGTGTCATCAATACAATTTCAATAGTCAATTAGGGCCCATTTTCATTTTTAACCCTTTTTCAATTTCAGAACAATCCGCTTTGAGCCATTGGGGCCCATTTCAAAACGCAAAACACATACAATAACTTCCAATTGGCACAAATCAAAATAAACAGCCATATTCACAGTTTAAACAATCCCATTACTATAATTCCCATACTTTGTCACTTATTACATGTAACATTCAATTATACACTGTACAGAATTCAATGAATACACTTTACACAAAAATAAGAAATATCCTAATGCAGACGCGAACTGATCCCGACCTCTAACTTTCCCCTGTGTGCAATAAGTCTACTCCCGTTGCATAACGGGGTATTCTTCTGAATCCTGAAAAATAGATGCAAATTTTGGGTGAGTTTTGCG
>JANVCL010000008.1:28927180-28940115 GCA_026546855.1 Erythroxylum incrassatum
ACTTCGAAAAATCATATCTTCCACTCCCGATATCGAAAAATTACATACTTTATGGCTACAGAAAGCTCTCAACAAAATCTCCAAGTTTCATGTAGATCATTTTCTCAAATTTGGCCTAAATCAAAAAGTCAACTTTTACTCCAAAAAGTCAAACTTTCCTTAATTTAACAACTTTTCACACTTTCACTCTTTATTTCTTAGTTTTCCACTCCACTTCAAATAACTCATTCACTTTACTCTCATAACTCATACGAATCTATTCAAATCCTAAAGTTATCAAGATCAAACAATTCTTTTCTCATCAATAAAAATTCATCTAATACACAAAACATATAGTAAAACACTCATTAAATTTTCATTTCATATCTCTAAATTGCCACTTAAGGCTCGGGGTCCAACACTAATTAGATATGAAGTTGTCTAAGAAACTATCGAAAACTTATGCAAGATCTCTTTTCACATCATTTACCAATGTGATTTAATTCTCATTTTGTTAAATCACCTAACTCTCGTTAGCCCAATTTAATTATTTTCATTCGATTCACCCTCTCAGTTTATTATCAAATTATGTACGTCCAGAATTAAATCACAATAAATCCAAATAATGCATAAACAATCAGATTTCATTAAATCAAAAATAAAACCCCAAAGGTGAGTTTAGAACATCATCAACATCCAAAAATTCTTTCATCAACTGTTATTTCAATTCTATACAATAATAAAACTGAAAATAAAAGGAAATACGAATTGAACGAACAACGAGAGGTAGGCCACGATAATTCTTCTCCTCTTCTTTCTTCCTTCTTCTCTATCTCTATCTCTTGATAATTCTCTTTAGGGTTCCTCTAAAAGTGGTTGATGCAAAAGCTCCCTCTGGCTCTTTGTCTTATTCTTTAAATACCTTTTGTGTTCTAAGCAGCCTTAGGATTTTTTCGGGATCCAAAAAGTTCAAAAAATTTCTCAAAATTGGACATTTTTAGTGTCTACGTGTCTGTCTGATGCAGGCCATAATTGTGGATCACATCCCAACCTTCTGTCACGATCGTGGCAAACAAGCCAGGATTGTGGGCCATATAACGGGCTTCTGTCACGATCGTGGGATATGAGCTATGATCGTGGGCCAACTTTGATGCTTCTATTTTTATGTCTGCTGCTATTTTCATTTTTGTCTAGGGTTTCATTTAGCCATCACAAACTTTTCTTTTTATAGTAAAACATTAAACAGTTGGCATGACTCATTCACACCTGTGAATGAGGCATCATGAGTGTGAGTGGTGTCTCACACCCATGAGACACCCCTGTATGGGCTTAGGAGTGGTCTCATGCCTATGCAGTTGGTTACACGACCGTGAGATTGCTCACGACTGTGCAACTTCGCCAGCTGCTCGTGAACTGCTTCCTGCTTTGTTCTTCACCTTCACACTCTACTTTGCCTCCTCTTCTTTTAATCCTCTTGTTCTTCTTACTCTATGAATCAATAGAGTATGAACATTGAGAAGATGGCTCAATCAATATGCTTTTGGGTTACTTTAGCTCATTCACTTCCAAAATGTACTTAAAATCTAATATGAGCTAAAGTGAGTATCCCAAGAATTTTCGAGGCATTAATCACTAAATGTAGTAGATTAAATGAATCAACATTTAAGCACATATCAAAATATTAGAAATTGACTAATGTTTTCTCTATATGACATAGCTCATATTAATGGACTAATAAGCTTACTTTACTCTCTTTTTCTTAAGTACTAACCCATGTGTGATTTTAAGTATGTTTCATGTCTTATAGATGGTTTGATACATAGACACCTTATTGACTTCATTTATACTAGTAGTATAAAATAAAATATGCACCACTTTACTATTTAACACAATGAGTCTTATCATTATCACTCCACTCACTTTTATCCTTTGGAATAGTTTTCCTTAGGATATTAAAAACTATTCTCTATAATTCTCCAAATATCAAATCCTTTAGATAAAGTAAAGTCTGTCATCCTAGTTTTCTAATAAATGTAATTGTGATTATTAAAAAAAAGGGATTGACCTATACATTGACTATCTTCGTTGAATGAATCAAATTGTGTCATATTGTTTTTTTTCTTAAATTTTGTTATAAATATATATACAATCAACGAGATCCTCTCTGATACTAATTATTGATCTTCAAATGGCACACAAGATAGGGTGAATTGCATGTATTCATTTTTTTCTATTTGAAAACTAGTGAATGAATTGTTTTTTATTATAAATGGTTATGAAAATAATAAAAAACTAATTAAAGTGAAAATGAACCTTCCATAAAGCATCTTTTTTATCATGGGTGAAGAGTAACTCTTTATAAATCTTGTTTAAGGTTAAGAGGAATCCTCAAATGTGTAACTCAAATAATTTTAACTATTGTACAACCACACAACTCAAAATATGCATTCCTTACTTACATTAGTAAACAAAGGCTCTCTCTCTCTCCCTCTCTCTCTCTCTCTCTCTCTCTCTATATATATATATATATATATATTCAAATCTTTATCAATATAAGCAATCCAAAATTTTGCTATAAGCTTGAGTTTTCAATTAGGTGTGATACTTTTTTCTAAGAGTGATTTTTTATTTTGTACCTTTCATTCATTGTGCTAAGCATAAAATTATAGCAACACAAATTCTAACTTTCAGCATATTAAATCGTAAAATACTAGCCATATTTTTAATTTTGTGAGCTTTAGTTGCTAATTAATAAATTTTTGAGTTAATTTACTCAAAGTTCTTGAATCATGGGCATAGTTCGGAGTAAGTTCGTATTTCCACCACGTTGTAACTTATCATTTTTTGTTGTTGTAAATTTGTGTTTTTTTTGGGTGGTTGGTTTTATTTGTGGAGAATGACTATTTCTTTAAGATCTCAAAATGTTTCGAGTCATTTGAGGTTTGAACCTGAATGCTTGTTTCAAAATTAGGAGTCATGATCTTCTATCAATTATATCCTGTGTTTACCTTGTTCATGAATCTCAGTCATTTATTTAAGTGAGTTTTACATGAATCTCGTATAAATAGATGGTTGAAATTTATGAAACAAGGTAAAATAGACAGAGAATCAGGTCCAAAACTAGGCGTACAAAGAAAATCTAGTACAACAGAAAGCAAGCCCCGGTCCAACCAATTGAAACACGATAAAAACTAATTGAAAGTAAAATGCATTGCAACTTGTTTCTCTAACCCTCTTAGTGCGAGCTCCCGTGGCGAGTCCGGATTAGTCGAACACCCACGTGGTGCCGGAAACCGGATGGTTTACACCAAAAAAAAAAAAGAAGTAAAAGCAAGCAAGCAGTTTGTATTTATGGTTATTCTATTGTATAGAAACAAATTAGCAAGGGCATGGCTACAATGATAACTGAATCTAGTGGGAAGCTCAGATCAGCATCCATGCAGCAAAGGCCAAGGCCATGATGAGGCAATCTGCAAAAAGCTTGGTCTTGGCTGCTCCATTGCTATTAGGAGTTGTCTTTGAGTTGGAATCGGGAGTAGAGGACGAAGAAGAAGAAGAAGATCCAGAAGAAGCAGTGGTTGGCGGGGAATCTGTGGTGGAGTTTGTGGTTGTTGCATCTGAGGAACCCGCTTCCCTAAAGATCTTGGCGTCTGGGGAGTCTGGTGGGAGATTCAGTATAGCTGCAAAAAAGGCACCCAACAATTATACTTTACTATAAAAATGGAGCTTGAAGGAAGGTTTAGAGGAATTACTTGGACAGTCGGAGACTTTGGTATCAATATTACAAGCAGATGGCATTTTAAGGGCTAGAGTGGTGTTGACGGGAAGCCCCATGGAGGGATCAGTGCTCTCTTTTATGAGAACGCACAAGCACTTAGGCTTATTAGCCTTAACTGTTTGGGTATCCTGACAACACTCTGGTGTTGGCTTATTGGCGGTGCCACTAACGAATGGTATGCAAGCAGCCAGATTGCCCAGCTGCTCTGCACATTCTTGTTCGTCATCTTGGATTGTTGCAATTGACACCACAGCCAAGTATGCCACCATTCCACATAGAATTCTCATCTTTAAGTCTCTTGCCATTTTCTTCATCTTCCACTTACTCTCTGCAAGGTTTTTCTTGTTTGCTTGCTTTCTTTTTACTCATTGCCACAGCTCTGTAAAGAGTTCAAACTTCAATGGATTACGTATTTATTATGAACATGGCCCTCTACCCTCTTAGTTTCAGGATAATGTAACACCCTACCCAAACCTTTTTTATTCTAGTTAGAAGGCTGGAACTGAACTGATTGAAGAAGGGTGTTTTACCTACTGCTGGAGCGTAATTTAATAAGACGTGTTAGCTACTAATCAATTCAAAGGTTAATCACCTATGTAAGCTAGACTCTGGATATCAGATTAGTGACAAGGCTAAAGAGAAAGTGGTGACAAGTGTCCCATATCCCAAGAAATATGGAATCCAATCAAACAATTAATTCAGCCTTGCAAGTCCCAAAGCTATCCCCACCTGCTATTTGCTTCAGAAAGAAAATTGACTTTGGATGTATCGGTCTCCGACCAAAGGTTCATAAATTTCAGATTACATTTTTCACCTATTGTTGTGTGAAGAGAAAAACGCTGGTGGCAAATGAAGAATGGAAGATTAAGCAGGCCCTTTTATTTCCTTTAGTGAAACAATCTACAAGCATTTAATTGCTGATAATTGACAATTTAATCCACAGTAAGGATGTAATTAATTTCAGTCCTCTTATATAAAGATCTGAAGTAGCTACACTCAGAAACAGAATTCTCATTGATGTTAGAGTGTCTTGGCTAGTACAGATGGGGAATGAGTTGGTAACTTCAGGAACTTTCAGCTGCTAACTGAATACCTTCCTATTGTACCTGCATAGAGGAGAACGGATGCTACATAATGCTAGTCGAATTTTCACCAACAGTTCTGGTCACAGCTTACTAATGCAGCATCTGGATTTAGTTCCTTGGGCTAATGTCACTTGGAAACAAGTTCTGTGTCCTAAAGTTGCGATATTCACATGGCTAATGATAAAGAATAGACTGAAAACTAAATACAGGTGGTTTCGTAGGTTTGAACTTATTTGTGTGCTTTGTAAACAACTGAATCAAAGCAGAGATCATCTGTTTTTTTGAATGTAGCTATAGCAAATCAGTGTGGAGCCGAATTTTTGAGTATGTTACAGCTTTCTAGCTTCAACTTTGTGTGGTATGAAACACTAAATACAATAATAAGGTGCACCAAAGCAGGTCAAAGGAATAGCATTATCATCAACACTTCATTTTGTATGGTAATTTATTCCATTTGGAGAGAAAGGAATAGGCGGCTACATAAAAACGGGGAACAAAAACATCAGCTTGTCGAACAAATTGTGAACCTGATTAGAGCAGTAATTATTGCCAATGAGAAGCAATATATAGTTAGCCAAGAACTTAGAGTAAATTGGACGCTTTGATGTAAATTCTTTTGTATTTTTATGTACATCCTGTTTAGTATAGTCTCTCTTGATTCTAGGTGTATGATTCTTATTTAGGATGTGTAATAGCTTTTGCTATAATATATTTTAAATTTTATTTTTCAACAAAAAAAGGATGCAAAAACAAATTGTTCTGAGCAACATGTCTTGCTCAAGCAAGTATGAACAAAGGAGAATTACTAGAGGAACGAAGGAAATCAAAGAAATAAGATATAAATCCAAATCAAGACGAAGCAACCGAGGTGGAATTATCGTAAGTGGTTCCAACATGCTGGATGACAAAGCCATAGATCTTTCGCTTTAGCTTCTCTATTTTTTCTGTAAGTTGGTCATTCCCTTTGGACACAGCACGGTCCAACCAATCATTTACTCGCTTCAAATGAGATAGAACAGCTGCAATAGAGCTAGAGTTGAGAGACAACCCTTTAGCTCCGTTGTTAGTGCACTCGCCCAAAACACGGAAACCCGCATCAAGGGACTCCTCGATAAACATCACAAACCATGTTTGCATCTCAAATTGTAACTTTTTAGCAAGTTCTACTGTTTCTTTCATTCCACAGCCTCTTGTCCAGGCACCAACAATAGGATCAGAAACAGATGATAGAGTAGCCTTTAGTGACTGCCGTTTAGACAAACTTTTTGGTAGAACTCTCGGATGTTCATTATTCTGGCTGTTCAGAAGAGATACAATCTCAAGATCTGTAGCTAAAGCAGCTTCAACCCATAGAGAAGCTGATTTCGATTGGTCTGTTGGGATGGTATCGTGATCATAAGAGCGGTTAAGGGTAACTGATTCGGCAATTGAAGCATATTTGCCAAGATCATTATAAACCTCAAAAAACTGATCGATGGTAGGCATGGGATTCCCTGCCTTGGATACAGAAGAGAGTTCTGCAAATATGCTGCAATTGATAGAGGGGACAAAGAAATTAGGCTTACATCCATCATGGTGATTTTCCGCAAAAAAGTTAGAAAACATGTTAGATCTTGCAAACGGAAATAAAATTATCCTTGCTGACAATTATCATTACTGATAGTTATGTCATCATTTTCCATTTCAAGTGCGTTCATGATGATGAAATCAAGAACCAGAAAGTGAAATTCTTACGGGACTGAAAACCATATTTAAGAGGAATCACAAGATGCCATTTTGTATTAATTACCTTAAACACCTTATAATAGACTCAGTAGCAATTGCTTCCTCCAATGCTTCGGCCGCTGCTGTTGAAGCAAGAATTCTCCTTTGTGTAGCTTCCTGCAATTAGTAATCACAATAATAAATAAACTAGTATCATCTTAGAGATTTCAAAATTTTCTACTCCCTAGATTGTGCACTTTTTCATCCTTAATACATCCTTTTAAGTTGTACTTTGTTTGGGTAATAGTATAAACCACATGGTTAGGTCATGTTTGTACTAATTAAACTATTTATGTCAATCTCAGTACTTGAAGAAACAAGCCATAAACTCCATTCCTAACCTTTCCAAGCCTTGCAAGTTCTCCAGAGACTGCTTCCAATGAAATGCTCCCATCAGTCCATTTCTTCTCATGGACTTTGAATCCTAGAGATGACTGCTTCTGCTCTGCACTAACTTCAGATGGTGAACTGGGTTTTATTTTGTCCTTATTGGAACAATCATCATCCTCATTTGATTGTCGATTAACATCACTTAGACGTCTGGAAAGCGCTGCCTAAAAAAGGAAAAAATGATTGAACCTCACTGAAGTTAATTTTGAGTGCAAAACATGGGGAGCTCTGGTTATTTATCACTGAGTTATGGTATGGTAGAAACAGAGGTAAAGCTAAATTAATAAAAATTCCAATAATGTAGAATCGACTACGGATTGATAGAGCACACAGTTGAAATTGTTCATATAAACAAGCTTCAACAAATCAATTTCTGGCAATCCTTAATAATTACGCCGCACAGAAAAACTAAGTTGAAGAAAGTACCAATAACAACAACCCAATCACTATACCAATCATAGCATTGAGAACTTCAGAATACCAAAGGAATTGAATTGAAAATTACCTGAGTGCGCAAAATTGCTTGGATATCGGGCTTCTTCTTCACGTCACCTTTCTCTTTCACTTCCCCTACACAAGCTGAAGCAGGCGGAGTCTCATCCCAGCTCTTCCTCATGGTCTTAGCAGAACCCACAAGCGCCTCCGAAACTTTAGAAATCCCAGCAACTATTGATGCCATCTTCTTCTTCCCGGCTGAATCCGCCACCAAAGGCGACACCTTTAGCCCTCCCGACAGCCTTCTTCCCGGAGACAACGAAGTCCTCCTTGCGTTGGGCGACGCCTGCTTCCTCCCAGTCGGCGACGGTTGCCTATATCTCGACGGCACTATAATCGACGGCTCCCTTGCCGCCTTCCTGTTCTCCTCGCGCGCTGCCGCTAGGCTGGGTACCACACATTTGGACGGCACCGGAGACATCGATCTCTTCCCTTTTCCTACAGGCGACGGCTCCCTCGACACCGACCGTTTAGCTCCAGAAGGCGAAGAAAACCTCTGTGGTAGCTTGACTTCGTTGGAATTAGCAATATTTCCGTTGTCGTTGTCACGCGGCGCCAGAGCTTTCCTTGTTGCCGTAGCTTTAGCTTGTTTGTCGTTCTTAGGATTGTCATCATTCTTCGCCTTATCATTCTTATTCTCAGTAGAGTACTTGTTGTTGGACAAATAGACTGAAATAGGATCTAACGTGTACTCCGATTCGGCCACAGGCTGAATGAGGAAATCCTTTTTAGAGGGCAATACGCGGGCAATCAGAGGCTCCGGGGTGCCAATAAAGGGGTGGCGACCGATGATTGGGCGGAGGCCGGAGGCCATAGGGACGGGGGAACCAAAGTGGAAGCGGTCGACGTAGACGAATTGTCCTAGCTGAAGCCGATTAGAGAGGATGAGGTCAGTGTCGCGGTCGGAGAGGGAGACGTAGGTGGAGTTGAGAGAGTCGGAGAGTTGGACGTAGAATCCGTGGTTTGAGAAGAGGTCCGAGCCGGCGAGGGCGGGGACGATGCCGATGACTTGGAGGAGTGGAGAGCGGTGGTCGCCGGTGACACGGGTTGTCGAGTTCATAGACTGAAGCAGCTTTAGGAGGATTCCAGGTGTGAGAGCGGCCATTCTCGTACACAGACAATGTGTTACTCCAAATCTGAACTCTTTATTTATCTCTCTCTGTCTGTGTGCGCGTGAGACAGAGACTTGTGCTGTGAAGTCGCAGTAAAAGGATACGAAATGGAGTTCGCTGACCGTTACTAATTCGAATTCAAAACCTCCCTCCCTCCTATCCTATGTTTTTAATTTGAATTCTCCTGATTGTTCACCGTTAACGTTAGTTACGTTCGGTAACGGAAATGCTTTTCCGTAACGTGTTACCGGTGTAGTTTATGTCTCCAAGGCAGAGCGCTCGCTCGCACGCGCTCCGCTTAGTAAATATTGACATACTGTTTTCCTTTTTAGTAAATATTAGACTTATGCCCGGGCAATATCGGAAGCTAGTGTTAATTATTGTAATTTTTCATTTCAAAATTTTATTTTATTTAACTAATTAGTCATTTATATGAATTTTATAACTAACTCAAATAATAAATAATAACTATCAAATATCTTTTATATGCAAAAATCCCAAATAAAGAAATGTTACAAAAATTCTAGAGACTGGGTTAAGCAATACGAGGGTCAACATGGTCTTGCGTTACATTTTTTGGGTTTCATCCTTAACTTGGTTCTAAAAAAGTAAAAATTGCATAACAGATTTGAGCTATCCAACCAAATAGCTTATAGATGGTTCTTTAGGTGGCCCACCATCTTTAAAACTTATGAGGAATTGTAAGAACTAATTTAAAACGTAGCAATTAACAACTACCAATTGGGGAATCTGAGACTAAAGTTAAGGACAAGTGGCATCCACAATATTGATATTGTGATGACATTGAGGCAAAAATGAAAGCTATTAGAAAATTAATAATATGAGTCTAGAAGCTCAACTGTTATAAGTAATAAGTTGTAATATTTATTGTGGGATACACTCCAATCACAAATACCAAGTGACTTACAACCAAGGGAAACAAATTGAATAAGGTGATTTTATGGGAAATTAACCTCATAACAACCCCTACAGTAATAGTTACATCTAAACTTTCAATGGAGTAATCAAGGACAATATAGACAAATTTCTCCCAACTTTTAATAACAAAAACAACACAAAAGGAAGTGAAATCTCGAAGAGCTCATAATTCTACTTATTCCTACATCTAAGGTTCACTTCCAAAGTGTTGAAGCATCTCTTCAAAACTAAGAAGCCTCTATCAATAACTTGGAGATTTAGATTTGATAACTTGTTAAGCTTATCTCCGAAAGGCATCTAGGTACTTTTCTAACAACACCAAGCTAAATATGAGGTCAAGTGAATGTAGTAAATTTAAGGAGTGGAAGGGAGATATAAGTTGAAGAAATAAGTAGCTAAAAGAGAAAGAGAAGGCTATTGTACAAGAAAAGAATGATAAGGAGGAGAAGAAAGAAAAGGATAAAAAGTCAAGGAAGGAAATGTTCAAAGAGTGTAATAAGAAGATTCCATACCTAAGCATATTGAGATAGATGGAAAGGAAGATAAATTTGGTCAATTTTAGAGCCTCTTAAATAATTACACGTTAACATTCCTTTTATTGAAGCTCTTTCTCATATGCCAAAGTATATCGAATATTTGAAAGATCTTGTTTCTAATAATAAGTGGCTTAAGGAGTTATAAGTGGTTAATTATAATAAGGAGTGCTCTGTTGCCAAGCAAGTTACTCTAGAAGATCAAAGATCCATGGAGTCTTGCTATTCCATATATTTGTGGTAGCTTGTTAATTGAAAAGGTATTAGTGGATTTGTGAGCTAGAATTAATTTGATACCATATAACATCTTTAAGAAATTGGGATTAGGTGAACCTATACCAACTAAGATGATTATTCAGTTGATTAATGGACCAATTAAATATCTTAGGCGCATTATAAACTATATTCTAATTAAGGTTGATATGTTCATCTTTCATGTGGGTTTTATGGTTTTATATGTGGAGGATGATGAAGAGATTCCCTTGATCTTATAACGAACTTTCCTATCTACTACTAAAGCTATGATAGGTGTGCACGATAGAAAGTTAATCCTAAGGGTAGAGGATGAGTAAGTAATATTTAAGATATCAAAATCCATGAATATATCCTTAATAAAAATGATATTTGTTTATGTTTCAATGTGATTAATATTGAATTGTCTTATATTATGTCATAGACAATTACACAATCCTATAGTGACATAAATCATACAAGAAAAAGAAGGGGCGATGGATAGCTCTATTCTAATAGAGCATATAGCATATATGGAAACTAATGAATCCTTAAGAAGGAAACATAATGTTGAGGAGATTGATAGATGGAAGGAGAGGATAACCAAGCTTTCATTAGAGGATTCAAGACCTGTGAGGGGCTTGAGCAAAAATTTCAATTAAAAGATTTACAAAGAATTGTTTGTTGGTATTCAGCCTAATGATTTTAGTGTGTTCATTTAAATTTGATTTGTTTAGCAATAGTTTTATCATATCTTTGTTTCATTTTGTTGTTTGTGCATATGCTTTAAATTAAAATTGTTTTTAGAATCATAGATTCAAGTATATTTTAATGGTTTTTAACTATTTTCTCTTATTTATTCTTCTTGGAATTAGTTATATTAATTTTCAAAGATTATATGCAACACATTTATGTGCTTTCTTTATATTGAATAACACCCAAACATGTTTAAGGAGTAGAGAGCAATATTAAAGAATAATGTACCGATATGGAACCATGCCTTTCTTGTTTTCTTAAACAACCTAACATGTCTGACACTCATATCTATTTATTTGAAGAAGCAGTGTTAATTGTATGAAAAATTATTGGTAACATGACAACATATAGCTCTCATGTTATACATCTAAGTCAAAATATGAGATACATGCTATCAGAAACAATCCCATGTGCATTCCCAGGAAAAATCTATACTTTATATGCTAATCATAGACAAAACAAGGTTCCATGTTATTCTTGTGTTTAATAACACATATTTATATGGATTATATATTCATTTTAGAACAAAAGTGACTTTCAAATTTATGCTTTACCTATTTTGGTCACTTGGTGTCTTTATTTATTTGAGTGTCTATTCCATAAACTAATATGGGCCTATATTCTCTTTGTGTACAACCTATGTTTAATTAACACTCTCCCATGTCCCTTCTATGTTTTTTTAATCTAATAGACACGATTCTATATCTTTATCATATTATCCCTGTGTTCTCCAAAAACTGAACCATTTTGCACCTACGTAACTAACACAGTACAGTTACATGACACCATAAATGTTCTATGTTTAATCGTAATATAACCTATATGTGGGAAAATATAAGAGAAAATTTTTCCTAATTTTCTTCTCTATTTTTTTTGATAAGATTCACTTTTGGTTGATTTCTCATAAAATTTTCACTTTCCAAACATCAAATTGTAGAGTTTTATGCATTATTTTTCAAAGGACGCCCAATTTTGCAGAATAGGGATTTTAGGTGAAATTTAAGCTTTTTTTTTTTGCAATTTTACATCCTTAATTGAGTTGAATTTAGGAAATGCCTCTCTTCCTAGCATTTAATTCTTATATATTCCTTATTATAGATTGGTTGAGTAAAAATTTATGAATTACAATTTAGGGATTTTTGGAAACTAAGTATGGGGGGGGGTATTTTAGGGTTAAACTACGTAAATTAATTCTTAAATTCAGGGTTTAAAGGGATATTTGATGAATTTGTGGCATTAAAATTGCTAATTAAGGACTTTATTGGTATGCCATGTTATTGCTACTTTTTTGCTTGATTTAAGTTCCTTTTTGAACTCTGATTATCATTATATATGAGGATTGGTTGAAGTTAGCATTCAAGAAATTTCTATTGGATGTCGATGGAATTAAAGAGTGATTTATTGATCTTAGATTATTTTCATAATAACATTTTTTTCAAAATTATTATTTTGTTTATGAATGGATGTGATCAGGGTTGAATGTTAAGGATGCCTTGTTATGGGTTGCTAATGAGCTATTATGAGTTTAAATTATCAATTAATGAGTTAATTGGGACCAAATTTTATATGGCGATTGATCGCGACTCGTCGTTCAATCCTAAGATTGACCTTGGGAACCGGTCAAAAACAAAATTTCCAAGATTGTAGTATAAGCTGAACCTTAGGTCGTCTCACTTTTTGGAACCTACGGAAAATGGTTTAAAGCTAGCCTGAAGTCGAAAACATGCAATTTAAACTGATAAAAAGGGGGTTTTTGTGTATTGATTAAAACTAATGGAAGTAATCGAAATTGAAGAAAAATGTATAAAAGAATATTTTTGGATTTTTGGGATTTTGAAACAAATTAAATTAAATTGATGATCAAATGATAGAA
>JANVCL010000008.1:28950794-28964360 GCA_026546855.1 Erythroxylum incrassatum
CAACATTCAATGAACAGATACCTCCAGAACTTTTCAACCGTGAGATTGGGCACAACATTCAATTAAGAAATGAACGAACTGGATGGCTGCAAAACTTTCACAGAAGGAGAGGGGGAAAATGTCACTGTTGGATTAAGTGGACGGTTTGGATGGATTGCGTGGTCGTCCATCCCGTTCGTCCTTAGTATATATACTTAATGAAGGTCCAATGACTCGAAATAAAGCAAAGAAGTTGGAGGAAGCACTCGCGGGCTTATTGTGTTCCATTAGGGTCGAATCTACAACCTAGATTATGAGGACTTGTCATTCTAATTCCAATGGCTTTATCACTTGCATTAAACCAAAAATTATTTGATTTGGATGTTTTAAAGCTGCTTAGAACAGATGGTGAATTACAATAGGGCTTAGTTAGCATTTATTATGATTTGGACCTTATGGTGACTAGTGCATAGCACTGGTTTCTTTAATTTTTTCAATATGTAATGGGCTAATCTCTATAAAATAAAACCCAATATTGTTTATTTTATTTTATTGCTTAATAGCTTATTTTTAGGCTAACCATTATGAGTCAGCTTTTAGGTTTAGTAGTGAACAGTGAGCACCAACAAGCCCTTAATGTTTTTTAAAAAAATTTATTGTTTTATGGTCCATGAACGTATGTGGCTTTAAAAGACACACACGAGTACATTTTTTTACACATATTTGATGATCAATGAAAATTGAGAGAATTGGTTCTGACTGAGAACTAGGGCTTATCAAGAATCTACATTCTTGTGGTGTCAAATTCAATCAACTTAGCACATTTCTAAGCCAACTGTGTGTGTGTGTGACATCATTTAGGTGTAAAAGATCCAGGGAAGACAATTTGATAATTGGATTTCAAGTTGTATATTCATATCGTCATGACTTGAAGCCCCATTTTAAAGTAATGACATTGAAAGTTACATATAAATCACAAACTATTTAAGCCCCAACCCTATTAGCATCACATACCTTCAATTTCAATTATTCTTCACTTCTAGAAACATATCATAATTCGAAATAAACAGAAAACAAATCCAAATCCGATGAATAAATGTTGATCTTTATTAATAGTACGTAAGTAAACAAATTATATATCTTCTTATTACAGCAAGAAGTCCAACACACCTCAGTTTGATTCAACTTCACTGTCAAGTTCATGCTCCCACCAAAGTCATTATTGGGTGAAATAAAACAATGAAACCGTGAGAAAGCTAATTTTCTGTGTCGAGATCGACACCCATTTGGAAATTCTATAACAAATTAATAGTGCATGTATCTACGAGAGTTCACCTCCTATAAAAGTCATGGGAACAGATAGCATCCTGGTTTGGGAAATTGGCAATTCATGGCGGGATCAACTGTAACAGGATTCATACTGGTACTTTACATGAGACTGACAATACCATCAACTTGGATGTGACAACATTTAAACATTAAAATGAAATCTGGCAAAATCCTAAATCTGTTAATGCTTCAAGTTAAAGCTGTCCTGCTAGCAAAATTTATGTTTCGATTCTCTCGTCATAGCAAACGAGCTTGATGCCATAAAATCTACAAAAGAAAATGGCTCTTAAAAGAGAGTAATGGCCTACTTCATGTCTCCAACAACAGTTTGAAGATTAATATTGACCGAATCTTCTCTGAAATACAGTTCTGGTAGTCTAAAGCTCAAGCAAAACATTGCCTGTATGATAAAGTAAACACCAAAGAACAAAGATGAATAAGTTGAATGCAAAGAGTTTCCAAGTTCATGAGTATACTTATTTACAGTATGAAAATGTGTGTACTGAAAGGAAGAAAGTATTGACAACTAGAGGGTAACCACAGTAAGAGAAACATGAACCTTGTTTGGAGCAACATCTCTAACCCGGTGAAATATTGGGTCTTTTATAGGGGCATTTAAGGCAGACTCCGCCTCCTGCAAAAAGAGTTTATCCGAATATCATTTATGAGATTAGAAAATAGAAGCAACCATGATATAATTCACCAGAAACAGTTTTAAAATGTTTCCCCTGACATTCAAACACTATTGTTTCTCAAAGAAATACTCAACCCAAATAAGACAGGAGAAGTAGATTCCACGCTAACACAAAATAACCAGTTTTGGTGTTAATGATGTGTCTACAACTGTTTTTATCAATTCCCCTCCCAATATAAATAAGGTTGGAGAGTCAAAGTAAACATATGGTGAATAAGTCAAAAGAATTCACTCTAGGGTGTCCAATAGACACATATATCCACCACACCACAAGCTAAATAATCTGCTTAACCAAAAAGCAAGAGAATGGTCACAGATTGATCTTACTGAAATTATCGATTCCTTGCTTTCATTTGCTCGCATGAAGCAATAGCAGTGAATCCACGGAAGTGAACTATTCCAATCTCTTCTCCCGATAAGGCTCCTAAAAGCATCTGAGAGAAGTGATGAACTCAACCTTTTAGCTCAAACAATGAAACAGCATCAAGCAAGATGGTGATCTCCAAATGGATATGGTGAGTATTAATATACAGAAACAACCAAAAAGAACTTCTAACATTTTCAAAGAAACAGCATCAAGCAAGATGGTGAACTACTAACAAATGTGCTGTATAATGATACACAGAAACAACCAAAAAGAAGTTTAATATCCTCAAGGCAAAAATCTGACCATATGCAGAAATGAAATTAGTAAATAACCTGTCCCATTTAACAATTGCCAACAGCAAAGATTAATAGCATTTTGCAGATGTACGCACAGAAAAAGTACATGATACGAAACATATACATGGAGAAAAGAATGGAGAAATCAAATGATTAATGCCACATGTCTGTAAATAAAACAAAACATTTGGCATATCACTATAGCAGCTGGCGGTGAAAAGAAATTTAAAAAATCAAAATTCTGGAAAAAGAAAAGATAAAGAGGAAAAGGAAGTGATTTCTGGGAAAGAATAAATATACAAGCAAATGGAGCACACATACATACACACCAGTGATGAACAAATGTTTGCAGTGTGAACATGAATCCCCATAGGTTAGTTACAACCAGAAGAAAAGAGTAGTCTAAAATTGTATGTACCAAGAAATTGCAAAGCAGAGGCAGGAAGATTCATAATGAAATGATCAACATGCTCCCCAGGTTTTGCATTGGATAACTCTGAGGATTTCATTCTTTTATTCGCATTTCCTTTTTTCCTACAAGTGAAGGAAGGACTGGTATCATTCGTATTTCCGTTCTCTGCTTGAGAAAAGGAGATCAGTTAGTCTGGCTGAACATGTAATAAAATCTCTGTATAAGCATCTAACTTCAGTACTCTGGCATTTTAGACTTTCGGAATGATGAAATTTCTGAATGTGGAGCTACAAATACCTTTCCGACAAGAATATGAATTTCTTCTAACTGCAGCAACTGATGTATCTGCCTTATCACACAGACCCTCTGAATTCTTCATATCCTCTGAAATAACATCTGGGACTTCCTGCACCGCAACTGGGAAGGAAAGGATTCAACATTAAACTGAATGAAGAACCTGAAGAAAGGATGATCAATCAAAAAATCTTACTTGTTATCCATGCATTGTCCATCTGAGATTCCTCATCGCCAGATGCTATGTTATTTCTAGTCCGTGGAACAGCCATCAAGTGGGAAATAAAATTTCTTGCATCCATATTATATGCATGGACATGATTTTCAACCTTGTTGAGTTTTGCATTGATCTCCAAATAATGAACACTATCCGGATTCAAGTCATTTGCATAAACAATGCACCCTTTCTGTGCAGCTGGAATAGCAAAAGGCCCAATACCAGCAAACATATCACAAATGGTATCCCCTGGTCGGAATTGAGAAACCAACCTTATGTGTTCATGCTCCAATCTAGAGTTCCAATAAACCAAACTGTAATCAAGCTTAAATGTTGCCCCATATTGCTTTACTTCTGTGACCATACTGTTTTCTCCAGCCAAAACTTCAAACTTTGGTACTCGGAACTCATTGGTAATGGTTCCAACTTTATTGACGACAGTTTTGATCCTGGGGTAATTTTTCTGCCATCATAAGTTAACAGTTTAACAGTCCATTCTGCTCTATCTGAGCAAAAGAGTTAAAACAGACGTCCAAAAGTGACAGTAGACCAAATAATTCAAACAATTTAGAATCAGAGGATTACAGAAGTAAGAACATTTCAAAGTTAAAACAGTATCACATAAGTGCAAGAACTTAAAATAAGTTAGGTGTCTGCACAAGATGTTTCTGAATAATGTACCAAAAACCATAAAACATGATGGCAGGATGTTATTGCGGAACAAAACAAAACACTAATTTTTAGGAAAAAGAAAGGGACTTACAAAGGTATGCTCAAGAATCAGTAAAGTAATCCCTTGTGCAAATAGTTGAACAAGCAGGATGTATACAGCTTTTTATACCACAGAAATAATTGGTAGTTTTCTTAACAGGTTGTCAAAAGCAAAATATGGACTAAGCCAAAAGAAATGGAAACTTACATCATAAATGACCTTGGCAATAACATCCTTGTATGGAAGTAATTCATCATGTATATTCAGATGGGCGATGTGACCTGCATGCATATGAAAAAAGAAAACATATCTTAATCACTACTAGGTTTCTCTTCTCAAAATTAGCAATTATCATGTTTAATAGTTATCTTACAAGTGAATGATAAATCATATGGCAGCTAATTAGAGAAAAAGAACTTTAACATTGTCTTTTAATAACATTAATGGATTTGAGAGCAGGCCGATAAAAGATGGAAAAGAATATAACATAAATTGAATACTTAACTATTGTTTCAAAAGATGAAGGTACCTCAACTCCAGGAGGAAGAATCTGCTTCAGTATGTGATCTACAATGATTTCAACCCATGACAGAGTTTAGCTATTTGTCAATTTACAGACTAATATAAATATTCATGCTCAGTATCAAGAATGAAGCGGCTTGATATGTTACTGAGGGGTGTCAGTCATAAATAACACAGTCCAAAAACTTTAACAAAACTTAAGCTTTCAGGTTCAATGATTCTTTTGACATGATATCATAACTTTTATGACTCAGATATCTTACATTCAGATAGTGCTGCATTGAACTAGACTAAAAGAAACATCAATCCAGTTTCAGGATAAGGTACAGCAGGTATGTGCTTTCCCCATACTCTCAGTCCAACAAGCTTTCATGTGAGAAGGCATATAATCCAATCCTAAGCTTCATTCAACATATTAGTGTTCGTTGTATGATTTCTCCATGGTGCGTATGAAATGATGTTAGTCATATTGCAGTAAAGAATTTAGTTATAACTTCAATATGCTAGCATATGACAAGTGAAACCATAAGACAAGTAACATGTTGATCAGGGCATCCCTCTTGAAGTAATGTAAATTTGGCATGTGCCTAGTGAAGACAGGACTCATACTAGTATACAGGGGCAATATCAAACGATTTCAGATTTCAGATAATAAAAATGGAACGGGAAAGGAATACAACATATTTCTGCACTATTTGATATGCAAACTGGTCAATAATTGCATTTAAGCATCAACTTTTGTCGAAGGGCAGATTTGTATTGGGGAAGCTTACTCTAAATTCAGCTTAACATAACTGAAACAATTTCTGTACTATATTTTAGAATTGATAGGAATAGATTGCAACAGACCTGCACCCCAGTAAGAATATCCAAGAGTCAATGAATAAGGAACTACTTCAATTTTGCACAGCCTCTTCAACTCATATACCTTTTCCTCTGGTATATCAGTTAAATCTGTTGCCATTAAGAGATTTCAATCAGACATAGAAAAAATTGCAGAAAGTAAGGTGAGCAACTTGTTGGAAAGCAGCATCACAACTTCCAATGCATAATGTCATGAGCAAAACAATACACTTTAGAAAGAGGTGACTAAAGAAACTAACCCACAGAATATGCACGTTCAATTTAGGAGCCTTATTTTTGCAGATATTTCTTACCAGCATTTTGAATTCTTTCAGACAATATCAGATAACGATTATTCTCACTTGTCGGATCTTCAGTAATAGGTTTCACACGAGCCTTATTGAGCAAGTAACTGCAAGTCCAAATATATGTGTCCAAAATCACATAAATAACACGGTAGCGAACTATAATAGATACTCAACAGAATAACGGTACCCATTCAGAATGCCAGTGGCAACTTTGCAGAGCTCACGGGGGATTCTAAGTGCCCATAAATTCAATATGACATCGAATTTACTTTCTTCCAGCATTTCACAGTGAGAGGGTTGGTTTTGAGTACTACCAAGAAGTCCACAGTCACATGAAAAGGCCTGCAACGTTACAAGCAGATATATATTAGTGGGAAAGCATTTGCATGCTGCCTATTGCAAGTTTTAAAAAAGATCAAGAAGAAGAAGATTGGAGCTTTTGTTTTCCTTTTCTCTTTTTTCGGACATTCAAAAGTAAATTGGGATTTACGAAATGAGGGGTAAGTTTTTCATTTTTCAAACATCATGCCACCTAGGAGAAGATTTGAACCAAAAATCACTTGTTCTTGAGGAAAGAGTGTCAACCATTAGGCTATTCCCTCAACCTAAAACGTTGGAGCTTTAGGATATGATAAGAATGTTTAATGTCTTAACGGTATTCCATTAGGAGTCCAGAATATAATACTATTAGACACAGACGTATTCATCTATAACAATCCAGAAACTAATAAAAGCATTCTATGTAGTGGCAGAAAGTTCAGACATTGTTGATGAATTTGAGTACAAAAAAAAAGTCTTATAAAGTGGGTATAAGGCAGCAAGCCAGAAATTGAAGTTAAATCCAGCAACTAAAAAACCAACATCAGTTTAGAAGTACTAAGACTGAGCATACAGCAGCAACAACCAATGAAATCAAGGCTTAGAGTGGATTGAGATAAAAACAACTCGAACTGAGTGAACTGAAACAAAATCGTTGTTGAGGAATTTCATTCTTACAGTCTGATCCTAGAGAGTGACCGGCGGTATAAACCGACGACGGCTGCTAGAAGTAGAGACGCATCGAAGAGAATAACGGGAGACAGACAGCTGCTAGAAATGGCGACGCTTTTTAACTCAAATCAGGAAGTTCGCAAATACACACAGCCGCGTTTAGTTCTTTTTTTTTAAACAAAAAAAAAGAAATAGACTCAGAGAAAGCAAAGCAATACAGCAGAGAAAGCAAAGCAAGAGGGAAAAACGTAAATCTAAATTGGAAAAGAGGCATTTGGGGGATTCGCTGCTATCCTGTTCGAGAAAAGGTTTCAGTACCATAAATCTTTGTTTATTCTTCCATTTTATCAATAAACGATTATTTTAGGGCTTCAATCTGTTCATTTTTTTTAAATTTTATTTTCATATTTAGATTGATTAGAATTTTCATATTTGTTTATTTTCAAATTTATATAAAAAATATGTATTTTAATTTAAGAAATTTAATTTTTGTTATGATTTCTTCTAATTTTTATAACTTGTAAAAAACACAAAAAATAAAAAAAATTTCTTCTCGTTTCTTTGTTTTAAAAAACAATTAGATATATTTTTATTGAATTATTTAATATTAATTATTAATAACATATTTTAATTATTTAATATATTTAATTTTTATAATTATTTTAATATTGTATTATTTTCAAATTTGATAATTATTTAGTAAATATATTTTAAGTTTAAAATATCTTTAAATACGTAAATTTAAAATAAAATTAGTTTTCATAATTAAAGCATATATTAATAGAGTCATATTAGAGAAAATTAAAAATATAGTTAATTAAATTATTTTTAGTTAATATTTAGTTATTATTAATAATGAAATATAAGTATATTGATATTGGTTCTGTCTGATTTTGATGGGGCTGGGCGCTGCTGCTAGGATCCATGGCATTGGTTGACTTTGGTACAGAAATACCTGCAAAATAATAAGGCACACTGGGGGTTGACTGCTCGTAGGCCCCTCCGACGCTCAAGTTAGTCTTTTGTGAGAGTTTTGGTGGTTAAGAATAAATAATACTAGGGTTCTTAGAAATCGTACCTTTTTTATGATGAGGTAATGAATTTATATAGCTAATACCTACAGGAATTAGGTCAACATCGAGGGATGGACCGATTGGCCCCTGCGCCTTTCTAAGTTTGGGCTTGAGCCTAGCACGACCGACCCAACCATACCTCATTTTCTTCATTAATGAAATTTTTATTTTTTTAAATCTTCCATTTAAATAATTATGCCATTACTTGACTTCTATAATCACTCATAGGGATTCCTTTTCATAAATGGAAAGGGACTAGTTTTGGTATTAGAGTTTTGCTCACAAAGGCTCTAAGGTGGTATTCTTACATAAATACTACTCCTAACCCTCCTCCAGATGCATCATCCTCAAGCATACAGTGTCTTGTATACCGATATGTCAATATAGAAGCAATAATTAGTGAAATCTTAAGTTCTTCAAAAGTAGCTTCTTTAAAAAATGCATCTTTCTTGAGCAATTTCGTTAAATGTTTACTCTTAAGTTGAAAATGTTGAATGAACAGTCTGTATTATCTAGCTAAGCCTATGAAACCTCTTAGTTTCTAATGCATCTAAGAATTGGCCACTTGAATATCCCATATATCAAGCTTAAATGGCCCAAATACTTAATTTTTGAATTACCCTAAAGCAACACTTACGAGATTTGACATAAAATTAGTGTTGTTAAAAAATTGTAAGGTAGTTTGAAGGAGTATATAATCCTTAAAATTAAGGCTATAAATTGAAATATCAACAAAGAATACTATAATAAATTTCTTAAGTGTGACTTAAAGATGTCATTAATGAAGCTTTGAATGCACAACGCGCATTCCTAACAGACCATCATAACTTCTAAATGTAGTTTTTGAAATATCTCAAAGATGCATCCTGATTTGGTGGTGTCCTAATCTCAAGTCAAGCTTGGAAAAGCACACAAGCTTGGTGAGTATATACTTTCCATACATTTATCTTGCTCAAAACTCTCGACTTTCACTAAAACATGTTTGACAAAATGGTATGTTCCAAATTTTCTTGATATCTTTTACAAAGGCATGGCTACAACTTAAATCAAAGCTGGCAACAATTTTACAGGTCTATTTCTGGAAGCCAACGAATCAGAAGTAAGCAATTGGGGACTCAGCTCGATAAATATCAATGCCAAACTTTAACATTCTTCCACACGCGTTGGAATCGCAAGTCAACAGGACTGCATTAGACAACTGTATCAAATTTTGTCAATCATCCTTCTATTACGTCTCATATGGGTTCAAGTCCTCCGTTCTCATTATTCTGTTTTACTCCTTTACTCCTGTTTCGCTCTGGTCCCTTCATATTAGATTTTGATGAACGAGTTAGAAAACGGAAAGAATCAGTAAAATTATTTTTTTTGAAGATTTCAGCAACACTTATTGGTTTTGCTAGTTGAACAACATGGTAATTGATTGTGGAGAGACATTAGGCATTGAAGACCATATCACACCTTCCCAAAGGTAAAACTAAAGCATGAGAAAGTCCCTGGAGTGTCCATGTGAAGTTCTTGCATAACTTGGTACATCGCAACTGAAGGCCTCCACCACTTTCACTTTCATATTTTGCACTTCCCAACTTTAGCTCAAAAGGAGTTTGGATCAATAGTAAAAACTAAAAACTTGCTCTACCTTGTATGTATATTCATTCATGCACGATGAATATAGGAAACTCCATTTTACCGAAACAAGTAGGTGCAGTGTAATTGGGAGTTCTTAAGAAGTTGAATTTGCGTTGCCTTGATTTGCTACATAACAGTCAGTTAGAACAAGATAAACCCTACAAGTGGGCTTATCCGAACGTACAATCCAGTGCCTAACATCCCTTTCAATTGATCATTAATGCTTACGCCTTTTATATCTACTTTAGAGCCAGGCTCAACAGATTTGCTATGCAAATCTACGAACAACAAACTCCAACAAGACTAATCACATATCCTGATTTTATTAGATTTAAGAGCAATACTTAGTTCTATTCTCCAAGAATCAGAATTCAGTTCTATTCTTCAAGAATCAGAATTCAGTTCTATTCTCCAAGAATCAGAATTCCCCTTCCTAATCAGCAAATGGTATGGCAATGCGGCAACTTGTTGCTAAAAGCAAGGAGACTGAATTTGAGTAACAAAGGGAAGAAGACAGAACAAAACTGTTGCTAGGTCTGGTTGCTTCTACAATGGGAATATACAACAGTGTCTGACCATGGAGCCACTTTTTGTACATTTGATGGAATGCCACCTGGAATCACCAAGTTGTTACATTGAAATCTAGAACCTAAACGTATTTCCTAAGAATGTTAAGGATGAACGGAAAGCTATATACAACATCCATGTTATTTTGCTCGCACTCTCTTTCTCCCTTTTGTTGGAATTTCAGGTTGCTGGGTTGTATCTCCACATGCAGCTTTTCTTGGTCGACCAGAACCTTTCTTCGTTACAACTAAGGATTCTAGTGGAGGGGAATGCGCATTAGTTGGTCTTTTTCCTCCATTTGGAGTCTTTGCAACTACCGCACCAGCTTTCACCACCTTCACAGGCAATTTGCGATAGCCAGGGTGAGCACTCCGGGGTTTAACAGGAGGATTAAGCATAGATGGTATAGTTGAGAGTAAGGTTATGGTGGTCCTACTGATATATTCCTTCAAATGATGCCGCAAACTGTTGGTGACAATGTCTCTTAGCAGAAGAGCAGATTTATATTCACGAGTTGTCTTGGAATAAAATACTAGAGCATTGCTAGCAAGCAGCAGAAGATCTCTAAATAGTTCTTTAGCTGATATTATAGAATGGCTGACAATTCTTGATCTTATGGTGTCAAAATCCATGTGCTGCAGAATCATTTTCTTGTATCTTCCTCTCTTCTGTTATAAAACACAACAAAGTTACGTTAACTCCACACATTATGAGAAGCACCTTCCTTTTGTAAACAGCCCAGAGCAAAACTACCATCATATTGATCAAAATAGAAATGTTTAAGGACTCAACGTTATCACCACATAGCCTGGTGGTATAAATAATGAGAAATACAACAATTGGAATTTAGTTATCAATATAATTGTTAAGTTAATTAACAAATTCCAAAATGAGCTAGATCCAGGCCATCATTTTAATTAAGGAGAATATGATCAATGAAAGTGGAAAATCAACTTTGAAGGAAGAGTGGTGTCTACCTGGCTATCCAGTCTTCTGCGAAAGACAGAAGCACATTTATTTTCAGCAATAGATTCAAAAATCTTTAGAAGATCAACAGTTTCACCCCCAGTGTAACCTCTGCACTGATCATTCATTGTAGAACATCTGGCAACTTGATGAGAACTACTGGTTGAATTATCTTTACAGTAGGTGGCTGACAAAACATCGGCAGATCCTAAAAACTCAGTTTCTCCAACACTTGCTTCTTTGGCATCCTTTCTACATTCTTTGCGCTTTCTCTTCCCCCTCCTCCTCCTTATGCTCACTCCGTCTATTACCCATACCTCTGCTAGCTTCCCTATGTATACAAACTTATCCTGTACAGGCAACTCTGAAACTACTTCTGGCTTAAGCTTGATGTCTTCAGCGGAGACAGAAGCCAGAGCCTGACACTCTTTTGGCCAATTTGTCCTTGTTTCTTCAGTAAAACTACCAGCAGATAGTCCATCCTTTGACGTCTCTTTACTGGATGACTCATTTCCGTGAGATCTCTGAAATGGTGATTCTGTCTGGCAGGAGTCGTAAACATGAAATTCGTCCACCCTCTCAGCCTTGAGAATCTCAAGCTTTGATTGCAGTGAGCTGAAAATGGACCAAGTAAACGACAAGATGTGTACATGTACGGTACATACTGAGATTCTTGTGAGGTCTTTCTTAATAATAAACTCTATGGCTAAAGATTGCAAGTATTTGTCCTTCAGGGTTAATTATTCTCTCCCTACTAATTTTCTTGACTGAAAATGAAAACATGGTGAACCTCAAACAGGTCATTTGGTTTGTTAGTCTAGCAATATCTGATAAAATTGTCAGTCAAGTCGTAGGAAGTTTGAATTGAAGGAAATCTAGAACGCATGCTGCCACACTAGAGGCAGTGAAGCTCAAATTCATATCTTAAATTGCTCTGCAATTTGAAGGAAGGTGCTACATATGTATGTGGGATGTAAAATTCATAACATGACTCATATAGCTCCTAGCTTCTATGCTTCTATGTTTGCATCCAAAGGACTACAGGTTGTTAGAAAGTATTGATATACAAAATACTTCATAACTAACCCAATTGAGTCTTCAGATAGCTCTAATGCACGCTTAAGTTCTGCCATCCGCTGCTTCCGCAGCTCTTCAAACAAAGCCCTGATAAATACAAACGAAGTAAGGTCAGTTGGTCTGAAAATAAGAGCAAAATTGGCTTACATTTACACACAAGTGCATGGAAATACAGGGATATGTGCATAGTTAAATTCTGGACTGCCAAGTATTTATGAGGAATACTTAAATTCTGGCAGCAGAGAATTGACATGCAATTATAAAGAAAAAGAGGGAGTCAACTTACGCAGACCCAGCATAACGCTGCTGCAGGGCCTCATACTTGGCTTTACAAACCTGCAATGGATTCTCTAATTGAATATTGAGTGTGCCAAATAAATATTTAGCAGTGCTATCATTGCATTTTGCATCTGAATAAGTAAGCAAAGAAGTCACTTCGCATTTATAAAGCCTCTGTTTCCTTACAATTCTATGTCATTGCCAGGTTAGTATCAGACTTTTGGTTGGTTGGTTCGTGGTAATAAGTAAAATATCGTCATTTTGTTTTGATAAAATTAGTACAGCGGGCCCCGCAGGAAGCAAGTTTTAAAAGCCCCCAATCATTTCCTACCACGTGTCATTCGTGAAGGGCAATCTTGTCTTCCGAAAAGACCAATCGGGAAAGAACATACTTGGCGTCCAATCAACGAACCTTAGTTAAGATTAATAACACGGAACGGAACAGAAGGAAATAGTATTTATTAAATAAAACTGTAAAAAAAAAAAACCACAGGAGAAGAAATGAATGACCTCGGGGGTGTAAACGAACGGGCAAAATCTTCGGGTTCGTGTTCGGAGCTCCGAAGCAACGATATCCCAGTCTCGTGTTCCGTGGCGGAGAACTGCTCCGCCCAACAGCAGCTCCTCCCACGTCCCCCACCCCATCTCCGACGAAATCGTGAAAAGGGAAGAAAAAGAAGACCTTGGGTCGTTCGTTTTGGTTTATTTATTTATTATTCTTAAGGAAATGGAAGAATGGGGTGGTCTACTAATTGCGTGAGACAAGAGGTTGACAGATTCTATAAAGAGATTGAGATTTGAGACAGACAGAGAGGTTGAATTTCTAATTCTATTCTGAGAATAATAATTAATAATAAAAACAAAAACAGGGTGATTGAGGAGGAGCGAGGAGGGAGTGATGATTACAATACAAATACAAAGAAGAGGAAGAAGAAGAGGAAGAGGAAGAAAAAGGGTTTTTCGTGAAAGAGAAAAAGAACGGATTTTTGAACTAAAAAGGGAAATTTTCTTTTTC
>JANVCL010000008.1:28982998-28997109 GCA_026546855.1 Erythroxylum incrassatum
AGTGGTATCAGAGCAAGAGGAGATTATAAGGAATCATGTGTATGTATGAGGGTTTCGGTTTAAGTAATTGGATTTCAGATATGGGATCCAACAATGCATCTTTTGCTTCGCAATTTACAAATCATCATAAAGATACAACGTAAAGACCACATCAAATGAAGATATCATATGTTGCAAGGAACACACTAAAAATGCTTATCACATTTCAAGACAGATAGACAATGATTTAACACACGAAAGCTTAGCTATCATAATGTATTGTCTCCATGCTAAAGACAATGAAGAGATGATAATAGAGTGTTGAAATATTTGAGGCTTAACTGTAGAGATTTGATTGAGATTCTTTGTAAATAAGGAAACCATAAAATTAGGATCATGATTAGAGGACCTTAATTGTAGCTGTCATTTCTTCTTTTTATACTCTTGTACACCATAAGTTTCTACTATTCAATGAAACAAATTATGATATGTGGTCTCAGATCATGGAAATGCATCTTGCGGAAAAAGAAAAACTTGCACTCATTCGAGGAGATCCTTTTACAGAAAAAGACGATGGCTATGAAAGATGGTATATAGATAATCAAAAAGTGAAGAGATGGCTGCTGATGTCCATGTCCCCTGAAATTATGAAGCGATATTTTCGCTTGCCCACAGCTCAAGATACTTGGAAGGCTCTGCCAAAAGCCCTTTACGATGGAGCTAATGAACTACAGGTTTTTTCCTTGAATCAAAGAGCCTTCTCCACCAAATAGAATGGTAGATCACTCTCTGCTTTCTACGGAGAATTAGTTGAAATTTTCAGTGAGTTGGATCATCGTGACAGGGTGATTATGGAAAGCAAGAACAATGTTGAATCTTATTGCAAATCAATCCAACGACTAAGGGTGCATATTTTCCTCGCTGGGTTAGATGATGAGTTCGAACAAGTTCGTGGGGAGATATTGAGGAAGGAATCAGTTCCTGAACTTGAAGAATGTTACTTATAGGTTCGCCAAGAATCTGTTTGAATTGCAAAAATGAATACAGAACTGGAAAAATTGAAGCTTCAACTATGGTAAGTAAAAATAAATTTAATCCGAACTGGTCTTCTAAAAAACAAACAAAGTCTAAAACTCCTATAGGGGTAACAAATCTACCTTCAAATGCACCCATTGTGATAAGCCTGGTCATATAAAAGATCGTTGTTTCGAACTTGTTGGGTACCCTGAATGGTGGGATCATAATTAGGATCCACGAAAAAGGCAATCAAACAAAGCCTTTGTTGCTATAGCAGTGGAAATAAAGAAGAAGGAAGATGTTGCTGCTGGAGAACTGTCGGCTTTAGTCACTACAGGAGGTAACGGTGGTAAGGCCTTAAACTCTTATATACCTGTTAATAATAATACATGGATAATTGATTCTGGTGCTACAGACCATATGATATTTGATTCTAGAGAAGGACTAACCCTTAAATCCTCCTCACAAAAATTTATTTCCACTTCCAATGGTTACTCTGCACTTGTCATTGGGGAAGTGTCCTTATCTCTTAACAATGATTTAAGTTTAGACTTTGTTTTAGTTGTTCCAACATTGGATTATAACCTTTTGTCAGTCTCTCGAATTACTAATGCTTTATTGTGTATTGTGATTTTTTGGCCTAAATGTTGTGTGTTTAAGGACATCAAAATGAGGCAGACGATTGGTTATGGCACTAAATGGGAGAAACTGTATTACCTAGATCTTGAGGCTCATAGCTCAAATAAATTGGTGCAAGCACTAATGATAGACAATCCTGAAAAAAAAGGGGGAAGAGTTATGATGTTTGGTTATGGCATCGACGCTTAGGGCATCCTTCTTTTAGCTACCTTAAAAAATTATTTCCCAGTTTGTTTACAAAACTTGATGTTTTTAGTTTTCGATGTGAATTATGTGAACTTGCAACAAGTCATCGTGTATCATTTCCATATAGCATGAATAAAAGTGTGGCCCCTTTTATGGTTATACATTCTGATGTTTGGGGTCCATCCAAGGTAGCTAGCTTAGGTGGATCACGATGGTTTATGACTTTTATTGATGATTGTACCAAGATGACTTGGGTGTGCTTGATGAAGTCTAAAACTGAAGTAAGTGTGTTGTTTCAAAACTTTCATAAAATGATTTCTACTTAGTACAATGCACAGGTAAAGGTGTTACGTAGTGATAATGGAGGTGAATATTTGAGTCATGAATTTCAACAATACTTGAGAATACAAGAAATCCTTCATCAAACTACTTGTCCTAACACACCTCAACAAAATGGGGTTGCTGAGAGAAAAATTTATTGGAAATTGTTCGAGCCTTATTGATAGAATCCCATATGCCATTATCCCATTAGGGAGAAGTACTTACCACTACAGTATATTTGATCAATTGGGTGCCATCTAGTACTGTTGAATTTGTAACTCCTTCTCAAGCTCTTACCAAAGTGGGGATGGCACCAATAGTCCCAAGTTTGACTCCTCATATTTTTGGGTGTGTAGCATATGTACACCTTCATAAGCAGCATCGCAGTAAACTAGAACCTCGGGCCTTACGATGTGTCTTTGTTGGCTATGTTATGCATCAAAAGGGGTATCGATGCTATCATCCTCCCACTCAAAAGATGTTTGTTACAATGGATGTATTTTTCCATAAAGACTCTATGTATTTGTCTATTGATTAAGATCTTCAGGGGGAGAGCAAAGAGGAAGTTCTGACTCTAGAGTATAATTTCCATATACCTGAAGTTTTCTGCCCATTTGAAGAAGTGAGCAAAGATGTGGATGAAGATCAAGATTTGAAAGGTAACGTGGATTCATTTGAACTTCAGGAGCTGGATGGTGATGCACCACATTCAATTGATACAGTATAACCAACATAAGTACCAAACCAATCGTCAGTCAAGGATGTCCGTGAACCATCCAGAAGACAACTACCATCACGACATAATAGAGTTATTACTAAATCCACATATGAACCTAAAATTTCTAATAAGGTTAAATATCCAATGAGCCATTATGTGTCTAACCATCGGTTGTCAAGATCAAACCAATCATTTGTAAATCAATTATCCACTGTATCTATTCCTAATAGTGTGCAAGAAGCCTTAGGTAATCCAAGGTGGAAAGCAACCATGAACGAGGAAATGAAATCCTTGATTAAAAATAATAGTTGGGAACTTGTTGACTATCCACCTAGAAAGAAAACAGTTGGATGTCGATGGGTATATGCTGTCAAATTCAAAGCTGATGGTACGATTGAACGACTTAAAGCAAGGTTGGTGGCTAAGGGATACACGCAAACTTATGGGATTGACTATACTGAAACTTTTGCACCAATGGCTAAAATCAACACAATTCGAGTTTTGTTATCCCTGACTGCAAACTTGGATTGGCAATTGCAACAATTTGACGTGAAAAATACTTTTCTACATGGAGAATTATCAGAAGAAGTTTATATGGATCTTTCTCCAGGATGCACAATACCTGAAGCATACCATAAAAAGGTGTGCAAATTAAAGAAATCATTGTTTGGGCTAAAGCAATCTCCAAGAGCCTGGTTTGGAAGATTCACAAAGTCTATGAAGGCATTTGGTTACACTCAAAGCAATGCAGATCACACTTTATTCATAAAGAAACGACAAGGCAAAATCACTGCATTTATTGTATATGTTGATGACATGGTGGTGACCAGAAACGATCCTGAAGAAAGGAAAGCACTTCAAGACTACTTATCGAAGGAATTTCAAATGAAGGATCTTGGCCCTTTTGAAGTTCTTCCTCAGAATTGAAGTTTCAAGATCAACTAAAGGAATTTTCTTGTCTCAAAGGAAATATACTTTAGATCTATTACAGGAAACGAGTATGTCAACTTGTCATCCATCTGATACTCCGATTGAAGAGGGATCGAAGCTATTTGTTGAACCAAATCAAGTTCCAGTTGATAAAGGGAGATACCAAAGACTTTTGGGAAGATTGATGTACCTAGCATACACAAGACCTGACCTAGCTTATGCTCTGAGTGTTGTAAGCCAATTTATGCATAATCCTGGGGAACAACACTTGAAGGTAGTTATGCGCATTTTGAGGTACTTGAAGTCTGCTCTAGGAAAAGGAATTTTGTTCACAAAGAATGAAAATTATCTGAGCATGGAGGCATATACTGATGCGGATTGGGCTGGAGTTATAGATGATAGGAGATCCACTTCTGGTTATTTTACTTTTGTAGGAGACAATCTTGTTACTTGGAGAAGCAAGAAACAAAATGTTGTCGCTCGATCAAGTGCGGAGGCTGAGTTTAGAGGCATATCACTCGGATTATGTGAAGTTTTGTGGACCAAACTTCTTTTATTAGACTTGGGTTATCAATCCATACAACCAATTCAACTATTTTGTGATAACAAGACTGCTTGTGATATTGCCCCACAATTCGGTGCAACATGATCGTACCAAGCATGTGGAAGTTGATAGGTTCTTCATCAAAGAGAAATTGGATGAAAAAATACTAGAGTTGCCAAAGATTAGATCAGAGGATGAGTTGGCGAATGTTCTTACCAAGGCAGTGGCAAGCCAAAATTTCTCAAAGTTCATTGAAAAGATGGGCATGTGTGATATCCATGCACCAACTTAGGGAGAGTTTGAAATATTTGAAGCTTGACTGCAAAGATTTGATTGAGATTATCTGTAAATAAGGAAACCATAAAATTAGGATCATGATTGTAGGACCTTAATTGTAGTTGTCATTTCTTCTTTTTGTACTCCTATACACCATACGTTTCTACTATTCAATGAAAAGAAAAATCTCCTTTTTCTACTTATTTCTTCTTAGAAATGGTGGCGAATGATTTTCTCAATTGATTGAAATGGTTAACAATTTCAAAAGATCGTTTGATTATGGTTCTTAAAGGGAATTTTACCAAATTAGATTCTACAGGTACACGTCGTGGGATACAGGGTAAACTCATGTTTACGTCCACTCGTCAATTTCGCGTAAGCCACATGCACGTCGATTTCTACGTTCTGCCTAGTGATGTTTAGCCGAAGTAAGAAGAAACTAAAATGGGATTGTACCAGAATTCTAATTTCTCCGATTTGGGTATGATTCTCTGTTTTTCGTAATTTTCTTCAATAATCATATACAAGAGTAAGGAGACATCATCCTCAGTTTCGATCAGTACTCACCGAGGACTTGAGGGGAACTAACAAGAAGTCTCAAGGAGAAATACTGGGTAATTAAGTAGAACCGAATTCCTTTCGCCAGCCCCATGTACACTGCTCCGGTAGTCCGCGGAGAGGTATCTCCCATTCCAAGCCCAAGATGACGAATCACTTCCTCAACCACCCAGTCTAATCAGCTCTTCCACCAAATGACCCAGCAACTTGGAGACTTCCGGGATAAGCGTAATATTTCTGCAACCCAAACCACGGCAAGAGAATTCAGTCACGAATAGCGTGGTCGTGCCAGCACAAAAGCATGGAGATGCAACGTCCGAGGATGTAGCAACGAGTCTTGTGCTGCTTCACCACAAGCAGACACTTACTGGGAAGCCCATTTTTGCTGTGAGTTTTCCTCAAGTAAGGGATTGACATGGCGTTCTGTAATTGAGTTTGTTGATGCATACTATATATATAGATGGATATAGGATATGGAATCGACAAAGCAAGCAAGTTTGGACTTTGGCATGCTCCTTCCCTATTATATGATATGTCGACGGAAACTCTTAAGTTATAATATTACATTACTGCCCTTCACCGCAAGTGACATTTTTTATTATAACACATAATAAAAAATGTAAGTTGTTATTTTAAGCGGAGATTTTCAGATAAAAGAGTAATAAAAAGCCCTCACATCCTGTGTACCCTTTACCTTATACAAATTTTGTGCCAAACCATCTCAACCTTTTATTTATGTGGAACCACATAATTGGTACAGAATAAGAATAAAAGGTACAAAGGATCACGTCCCAACAAAAAGACACGTAAGAGACAAAAAAATGCATAGTCAAAAACGGCGTGAGCAAAGTGCTAGGAAGGAGAGGAGAAGGCGTGTAGGGAAGCTCAATCCTTTCTTTTTTTCCTTTGAAGGTGGACAGGACAGCAGTTTTAGACTTTTCCACTGCGTTATCTTTTCCTTTTATTCATAATTATTAACAAATAACATACGACTGCGCCAACAAGCTGCTGATGTATTTGCCATCCAGAAGCCTTCAAGTGGTAGGGTAGTATTTATCCAAGAGCTTCTCCGAGTATTCTCCAAATGTGAGACAACGGTTGGCTAGCTTAAGCTGAAAACGAAAACAACTATATGAATCAAACTTGATGCTTGTTATAATTTAATAATAATAATAATACGCATCATACATGCACTCACTGACTATGCATCCTACTAAGCACCAAATTTCAGAACGAAGACATTTTTAATCATTAATTGAGTGCCGATTGCTTTGTCCTGCTCCATGATTGGGACTTTAATCAGGAGGGGAGGCTACTCTACTCTATAAACATTCCAGAAGGACAAACTTTTCAGAGGATTAAACAATACCAAATACCACAACGTGGATTTTAAGTTAAATTTTCTGAAAGAGGTAAAATCATATGAATCCCCCTTTTTGGCCCCTAAAAACTCTTTAAATACGCTTTCATTTTTGGTCCCTTAAACAGATCGGGTTTGTAATCAAATTCAAGGCTTTAGAACACACATACCTCCTTATGTATATGCATTTCCTCTGGAAAGTTGAGCTTTTCATCCCTACAAGACATACATAACTTGGTCAGAGAATGAAATCCTAAAGAAAAAATCAGTAGAACTGAGGTTCAAATCAAATTGTCTTCTTTTTATTGTTTCCAAAATGCAGCGAGTTAATCAATTCATTGGAAAGCATCTTGATATTAATACGTGACTGCTGAAGCTACAGATTTCGAATGAAGTTTTATCAAGCAGCTCTAGACAGTCAAGAATTTCAACTGCCAAGTGCAGCTCAATCTCAAAATCAGTGCTGAAAGCACAAAGACCTAGAGTCTCACTCATCTTTTGTAAAATAACTTACCAATCAGGCTGCATGAACAATGCAAAAGTTGACCGGTCAACAGTAGAAGCATTTTCTCCTGAAGGTGCCTAAAAAACAAATATTAGATAAACATTAAATACGGCTACAGAAAAGTCAAGTGAGAATGAAATCTTTTGGGACACTCAGAAATTTAGAATTAGGATTATTGGTTACAATTCGATTATTATTAATCATTTTGCTCAAAATTCTAATTCATACAACGGAATAAAATAGATATTGTTCAAATTTCCATCTTCATTTACAAATGTTTTAAATGTAAAAATAAAAGATTTGAATGTAGGAGGAGGAGGGAGAGATAGAACATTTTTTAGGTGATTTGGTTATGAAAGCTTATGTCCACGGACATAACAATCAATACACTACATATTTCTTATAAATATTACGTGTTTGTCACAGAATATAGGAAGTTGGTTTATAATATCTCTTTATTTATAGAATAAGATCAATACTTTTACAAATAGTTTTGTGTCTAACAAATTAAGCATGATTACAATGAATCTCCCAATATTCTAACACTCCCCCCTAAAAAAAAGAAACTAATAACATAAAAGAAAACCAACTACGGTGGAAGAGATTCATCGAGCCAATACTATAAAACTCTTCTCACTTGTGAAAAGTTTCATCTAACCAACAACAAAAAAACTCTGCTTGCATAAAAAGAGAATTCATCGAATTAATAACACTTCTAAATACTACCAAAGGTCCAAACAAAGATACACGTGCCACACAAAAACACAACTAGACTCGTAAGATTTAATCCGGTACCATGTTGAAGTATGAAAATAAAGGAAAGAATGTAGAAGGGAAAATGGAAGCCACATTTATATGATTCAACCATAAAGTCCTACATCCACAAATGTAACATACAAAATGATACATTTTTTCTTTCATTTTTTGCATAGTACCAAAGGCCTTACTGATAAGGAGGAATGATGTATTAATAATATCTCTTGATTGACAAAATAATATCTTATTCTACAATTAATTCTAACAATATTGGGTAGTTCTGCTTCCATTAACTCAAGATCTTATTATAACTTAAGAAACTAGCACTACACATTCAGTTATGATAGAGTTGCAACTAGAATCATAAACTTCAAGTCTAGATCCAAGTCCAAAGTACAAATAAAACCATAATTTAGATGCTTTGACTTCAAAATGAAAAATGGTGACATTCCAAAGGCCTTCAATTCACTTTGCATCTAAAGCAATGCTAAATCAAGCTGCAAAAGTCATCAGCACTTCAATCTAAAGATGTGCACGTGCTTTTTGATAGGGATACTATCCTCTAATTCTTTGTTGCACCACTATCATTGTTAGATGACACAATGTATTAGCGTGAAAGCAAAGGTAAGTCCTTGACTATGTCTTTAAGATTTGATATACAAGTTTCAGAACGCTGAAATATATATTGAAATTGAGAGAAAAATTTGTAATATTATCGATACTGTGTTCTAAAGAAATAGAAAGTACACACTTATGAGTAGTGAATACAAACTCTAGTAGGATTCCTACTTGATAAGCAAAAAGACTTAAATAACCTTCAAGAAATTACTTGAGAAGTCCAAAGGATTGGACTTTTTGACACCTAGTCTATCTTATAAATTCATCTAATACATGCTCGGCATCATTAGATACCAAATGAGGGAATGGGTTTCATGTGGTATTATGTATATGTATTATCTATATCATGACTTATTTACTCAAGGTAGGATGTGGCAGCAGTGTTCATAAATTGATCAGAGCAGGACAAAAACTATAATTGCTTCATATCACTGGTCAAATTTTGTACATCTATAGGTACAAAAAAAAAAATCAGAAGATTTTCATCGCATATCAAGTTGTGTAATTATTAACCTCAGATTGGTCTCTCAAGTTTTCATCTGCACATAAATGAATCTTCCCAATTAGCAAAGAAGATAAAATCTGTACCTAGTCCTTGAAAATACAAAGATCGCTGGGCAATGAGAAAAAAAAAGTTGCACAAGATCAAAAGGAAGGGTGTTTCCAAGCTGGGCCATTTCTCTTCCAAATTTTAGCTTATAATGAGAAGGACAATCAAGCAACAACAAATACATAGTAAAGATCAAATATTAAGAACTGCCATGAAACAACCACACAAAGCAAACAGATGAACACTTGAATATTTCAGTGGTTTCTCAAGAAACGGGAAATAAATCCTGTGAAGCCAACAATATAAAAAATTATAGAAAGTACCCGGACACAATGTGGCGTTGCACAAAGATAACCTCTCGACAGTACTTCAGTGGTTTCACCAACTTGGTATGCTATCTCATCACTTCCAAAGACAACCTGATGTGCAAGAAAAATATGTTTCTATGAGAAGCTCAGATCATCGAGAATGCATTTAGAATAGGATTCACACAAATGACTGAAGTATGCATCTTTATTATAAGACAAGCACTTTATCATATAACTAGTATCACTCATATAATTCTTTTCCACCGATTGATGTTTCCGGAGCCAGTAAGGATTAAGAACAAGGCTACAAAATTTACATTTTGGTAGGAAAAGTAAAACAACATATGCCTGTTCAGTAAGTGTCACTGCATCTCACTCCTGTTAATTCGGCATTCCTAGAAAAAAATATCAGAAATATGTTTTCCTTTATTCTTCAACTCCTTTATAGTTTTATCCCCTTATATACTTCTTCATGTAAAAAGCAGTTGACTCACAAGGTAAAGCAAAAAGACAATAATCACTAAATCTATATTTATATTATCAGCTTATAGAAAATCAAATTTTCATCATAATCTTCCATGGATAGAAACTACCCCTCCGCGTCTTCCTTATTTTAGGTTTTGATGCAAGAAGATGATTTTTAGAAAAAGAGAGATAGAACTCCAACAACGTAGTAAACACAATGATAGCCATTCCAATAGGCCTAACTTATTGGACAAAAGGTCATCCATATTCCACATAAACCTTCAATTAAAGAAATTTAACCCGGCTGTTCACAAGAAGGTATCTTATGATGTTGCAACCAAAAGGGTTTCTCTGCAACATGTTACAGAATTTTAAACAAGAACTTGTCAGAATCTCAGCTTCTTCACCAAATGTTCAACAATTAATTCCACATTTTGGCACATTAGCAGGTGTCTAAAGATCAATCAACATTTTATCCTGAAATCTATAGAAAGAAAATTTAGTTCAGTCCACGAAATATGCATAGAAGTAAAAAGTGTGAAATATCATACGATATACATCCCCAGCATCCAACACAATCATGCTTTTATACACAAAAGAGAACATATATGCGGTGGCGCGGAGAACATTTTATAACTATTTGTATTGTAAGACAAAATTTGCACAAATAAGTATCAACAACAAGATAGTATACTTTCACAATTTGATCAGTTCGAGTTTTAATATAAAGCCCGGCAGCACTATCAGGGGAAGGTATTTCTACACCATCTCTTTTAAACATGGCACAGGTGAGACCTACATATTGAATTAAAACAGGAATAAGACATAAAATTAGAAAAAGACAATTACAATTTAGGAAACACATAGTTCTACCTCTGAGCTTGTATCACTGAAATTCAAATTCTAGTAAACATACATATAATTATTTACAGAGGTTATCACGAGTACCAGGTGGAGTGGTAACTTGCTATGTTGCTAGACTCTTAATGTGAGTAAGTTCCTGGGACCATGTACCAATTAACACTAGAATTGTGTGGTTGATATACAAGTAATCACCTGTCAATGAACCATGATCTGTGTGCCATCCGCACCAAGATGACATGGAGTCACCCACTACAGCAGTATCACTGGAAGGCAAAATTAGGCTTTTAACACGGAAAGAATAGCTTAGAAATTATAAGTCTGACGACAAAAAGGAGAAATAACCTACATTTTTTCTGATGGAAAATAATAAAGCAATCTGCCTTTATGACACCGAGAGCGAAGAAGTATCTGTTCAAGGCCTTCATTCTCATTCACTTCCATTCCATTTGAAACTGATCAAGACAACTATTTAAATAGATACTGAACGTCATAATATTTGTATGTCTAAACACTTGCAAAAGATTTAAGAGCATGGGACTTCATAGGCTATGTAATTACCAGAACAGAAAACAAAGAAGTGTAAAGTAAATATGTAATATCCATATGATCACTTCATGAGGACTCGGTAAAGTATAAAGCAGGTTGTTTTGCACTCAGCTCAGAATAAACCTTGTTATTCTGATGTCATATGCTTACACTGCATGTGGACATTTAGACTCATACACGTCAAATAAACATAACATCCATTCATGCCCAAAGGTGTTGAGACCAAGCATTTATAGTCCTAATAATCTGATACACAGATTATCTATCACAGAGGAAATTCTCGAGGAACTATTCAAATAACTCCTTTAAAATACCATAAAAATTTCACTAATGACTTGCATGTATGCACCTGAGCATGTTATTTTTATGTATATCAAGTGTCTATATTTATAAAGTAACAAGAGCGAGAGAAGAGAAACCACTATCTAGGAACTAGATGTATTATAATGGCCATAAAATCCAACCCCAAGTACGTTCAGGTGACCTCAGACACTTTATTTTGGTGGATTTTGTCCATTAAAAGTAAAAGCCTGGAAGAGGCTATAAATCTAAAAATTAGAAGTTCGCATGTATGAGAAAGGTTGAACATTGAGTCCTGTAGAATTTACCGTATCGATCACAGTGATAAGCTAACGTTAGTCCAACATCAAGGATCAGCTTTCCAAGTGCTTTGAAAGCTACAAATCAACAATTTTTTGATTAGAAATTTCACAGCAGAAAAACTTGTAGCGTGAAAGGAAGGTGGACAACCTAATTAAATTTATATCACATAAATTGTGAAATATTTCAACAGAAATCCATTACTGTACCAAAATACTACAGAATGGAAACAAAATATGCCATCTAAAATTCAGTAAGTATTCACTATAATTGACATTTAAATATTAAGCCAACTGAACATGAATTTTACTAGGATGAGTGCCTAGTTCCCAGCAGTACATACTTGAGCATAAACCTTGTTCCTACATCATCCGATTAATTCGATCAAGTATTCACCATCTATTTTTACTGTTCAACTCTTTGACAATATGAAAAAACCAAAAGCTCTACCCCACCATCTCTATTGATCCAAGGGATGGAAGGGTAGAGGCGGCCTTTGGTGTCCTCTCCAATCAAGAATTGGGACCATACAATCATTAACCAATAGAATATGCCTTTATCTTATGTCTTTCTTGATTCATGGTATGATATTCTAGTGTCCTAGGCATAGAAAAACCATATCAATCAATCTCGAGTTTGGGGCTTAAACTCTGCTATAGTGAAGATACTGTAGAAGTCCTCCAGAAAACAACTCGACGCTAGGATAATAAAAAGTTTAACACTGTTCACTCTTGTTACTCTTTCAATATAATAAAAAAAATGAAAAGGTTGTCTAATTCCAAACCCAAATTATGAATCTCCTCTCTCCCACATCACACCTCGGAACACACCGTTCTTCTATAGAGAGAGATGCCTTTGCATCTTCTTAACTTGAAATGGCTGGGAAGAGGAGCTGCCATATAGGTTCTATTAATTTGATATGCAAGATATCTAGTTTAAATTTAAGTATATCAGAATCAGCATACCATAACTCAATGGGGAGCTGCATTTTGTTAGGTCAATAGACTCATGGCTAAAGACAGTAAATATTTTACTTAGACTTCATATGGTTGCTGCAGCATGGAGCTAACTTAAATCTTGAAGGATAGTTGGTTGAGTCCATAGCATCAGTCATTTAATAACTAATATAAGACTGCACTTCAACAACTTATTGAATGCTTTAGGATATTGAAATTTCAAGCTGTGTCACAATAAGTAAAACACATTTAAGTACAGGTATTCTTCTAAGAGATGGATGAAACTCTAGTGCTTGAGATATAGTTGATCTTCAAAACATACCAAATTCCAATTCTGGCAAAGCATTCTCTGGCCATATATTTGACCCACAATATGATGGATACCTACAACACAGATTATAAATGAGTATGCTTCATTATGAACTCCGCCTAAACTTTCAAGGAAAGTCACTGGAGTATAGGAAGCTCATGTATAAAAATGCATTAAACAAGTGAGAAATCGAGAAATGCACTTGGGAAACAAATTTTTTACTTTCAACTCTTAATCTTTCTTTTTTTTTCTAACTTCTCAATCAGAAGGCACTTTAGTAGGCCTTCATGTAATCATCAAATAACTCAATATGAAGTTTGGAATGAGTTTTCTGAAATTAAAACACCCGGAAAAGATTAGCATCATGTGTTTTGAGAACCATTTGTGTGATTAACATGCACCAACCTTTCAGCACCAGAAAAAATGCTAACACAGAAGGATGGGAAAAGAGAGAAGATATGCAATATGACAAGATATGTCATCTTCTTTTATCTATCTCATCAACTGTCCAACTTTAATGATCTACAGTCCCTAAAGCAACGACTCAGACATGTATGTATATATATATATATATATATGTATATATATATTGAAAATAGATATCATTTCCAACATTTACCGTTTTATCAAGTATGTATCTGTAGTCGGAATATCAAATATTGGATTTGCATAGAAGGAGCCCTTCCACATATCTGCAGAGAACAAAAGGAACAAAAAGGATGAAAAGTATGACTTACATAATTTAATCAAGAAACAATCATATTATTTTCAAATTATCATCAAATGTTCAAAATAATTAATTGCTATCAACAAAAGCAAGAAAGATAACATTGCCGCACTCCTTAGAGAAAAGGAAGCGAGTGTTTCCCAGCATAACTGTTCTAATCATGAAGCTTGAAATGGTCTAAATTTTGATTTTTAGTAACATACTGCACCACACGATAAATATCTTTAAGCATTGTTACCGAATAGAATCAGGGAGAGGAGAAATCCTCCACACACACAGAAAGTAACTGATAGGTTCCCAGAAACAGATAAGGTAAAATGCGAATTTGCTATTAATTTCTGTAGCTGAATACAATGCAAGTCTGGGTTCGAGGTCCAG
>JANVCL010000008.1:28997209-29009332 GCA_026546855.1 Erythroxylum incrassatum
GCACTGGGTCCCTTCGTGAGCTGGGCGGAATTTCTGCGTCACCAACTTCTTGCATTCTTGCCAGTCCACGATGGGCCGACGACTCTCCACCCATCGGAACCACGTCAGTGCATTCCCCTCCATGCTCATGCCCACGAGCTCCATTTTCTCCTCTTTGGTGAACCTACCCACTGAGAAAAACCGTTCCACTTTGTATATCCACCCATCAGGGTCATTTCCTCCGAACGTGGGCATCTCGATTCTTCGTGGTCGGCAGTCTCGCCAGAAGTCACCTGGGCATGCGAACCCGGGAGGTGGGTCGACGCGGTAGCTGGCTTCATTTCTCCAGTCATTGCTCTCATGGTGTTCATCCGGTGCCAATGGGGCCTTTCCCAACTCCCTCCTTCAACTGGGCTCGGGTTGAGGTTCTTCGGGTGGGCGCTCCTCGGGTCGATGCTCCACGATCCCCCCTTCGGCCCTCTTCCAAGTTTGCAAAACCGACATCATCATACTCTTTATCTCCGATCTTAACCATTCACCCATTTCCCTATTAACCTCCTCCATCTTCTTTTGAAGTTCCACGCCATGTTCATCCATGCGCCTTTGCCAATCTTGCGTGGAGTGACGGAGCTGCTTCTGAAATTCTTGGTGAGCTTGACTAATCGATCTTTGTATCTCCTCCCCATCTCTTCGCCTCTCTTCCCGAAGAAGCTCCAAATCCTTCTCAACGCTTTCCAGCCGGTTATCTGCCTTTTTTGCAGCCATTCCCGAGGATCAACTGCTCTGATACCAATTGATAGGTTCCCAAAAACAGATAAGGTAAAATGCGAATTTGCTATTAATTTCTGTAGCTGAATACAATGCAAGTCTGGGTTCGAGGTCCAGAATCCTCCAGCCTAGGGCTCATACATACGTCATTCCTCATACCCTATCCCTTCTTCCCACTCTGCTATTTGTACGAATACTCTGTAACTACTGACAAAATCCGTTACAACCATATGATTGGGTGTCAGTACTATTAGCCACTAACTACCCGAATACATATTAGCATAAGGGATTACTCCTCTGCCCTCTGTTTATTCTTCCTAACATAGAAACGGGTTATCTTAGGTCTATCAGTAACATGCATGCATGTACCACTTCAAAACACCAAAGTTGAAAGAATTTCCACTATAATGTCATGTATGTCAAGTAATTGAATATACATCAGTTTTCAAAGACTAGGGACCAGAGTTATACTCTGATGTCCCAGGGGATGTAAAAATAATGTTTTGAGAACAAGAATGAGGTATAAAAACTAGTTAGGAAATGGAGCTGAACCCTGGTTAAATCAAGTTCTGTTTAAAAGAATTAAAGACATAACTGAAGAACTGAGTTCCTCAACCAGAGGTGGACTGGAAAAGTCACCGGTTTGAATAGTGAACCTGATACTAGAATAGCGCTTTTAAAACATCCGTAAGGAATGAAAGAACAACATTTTGCTGTTAATTGAATGCCCTCACTCTAAATTACGGGGGACTAGTGCAACACTGGTTCAATAATTACAAGTTAGAACTCTATGAAGAGAAGGGAAAGGCAGCTCCAAGTGTGAACATAGGGCAAGAAGTTAGATGTATCTTTCATCATTACATCTAGACTTAAAGATAGTCTTAAACACAAGTTTCTTCAAAGTCTTAAACACAAGTTTCTTCAAATTTTCACAGGATTGTGCCCATGTTAGAAGACATATTGAATTGATGATATTTATCCTATCCCTACTTTTCTATTAAAATTAAAAGCTTGGGTTGCCTCATCTCATGGAAGACAACTCATACATACGGCACCAAAAACTGATTGTCCCATAGTAGACAGTTAAGCATTTATGCAGTTCTAATGATTGGTCTAGTTTTCATCTGTGGCACATCCCAAGCAGATATCAATTAGATAATAGTTAACATAAATATGAGACAAGGCATAAGGAAGCAAAGCAACTCAAGTAATGGTCCCTAATAAATCAAATATGCTTTTATATGTATGGCAATACATTACTATTGTGACTATACGTGCATGCTTCGTGTACAAAAACACAATTGAAACAAACACCATTTTATCACTGCCTTCGGAATGTTCGAATATGCCCTTCATTGGACAAGCATGAGAATTATATACTAGCTTTTCATCCTTGGACCATTCTCCCAGCAGTATGTAAAATATAGATTGACTGTTTACAGAGCCGTATAAATCTAGTTTACAGGATAGTTTACCAGCCTTCCCAGATTCAAGTTTCTCTTTTCCATGGCTCCATCCAAAGTTATACCTGTAGATAAATGTCAGATATAAGAAACAAAAAGTTTGAGTCGAAAAATAACAGCAATGACTGAGCCAGATAAGATATGATACTGCAGGTCATTGAAAACTATTTTATTCATCAGTACAACCTGCTGGAATAAGAGCATGAAATGAAATAAAAAATATATTTGAAAAAAATTCTTAATGTCCATCAATTCCTAAGAAGTTGGTTAGAGAATCTGGCTACTCTATGATAGATAAAAGTCAACAAAAATGTCCTTGTCTTCAAAGATTTTCACAGCTCAGAAGTTCCGTCCTAATGGGTGAACATACCTGCCAATGAAATATAAATCCCAAAAACTGAGCAAGATGGGCAAGTGGATAACCTAAGCCGTAAGAATTTAATGGAGCTGAGAACACAGGACGACGACAATTACCTACTATCTGGGTCTTCAAGATCCTTCTTTGCCTCTTCAGGAAGATTGGCTAATCTAACAAAACAGAAGGATGGATGCCATAACTCAGAAATCATTAAGTGTATCTCCAGTAGTATTCAAAGCAACTAAAAGATTTGGAGCATAAACCTTGATGAAATATGTAAAAGATTCTGACGCAACGAAGAATATCCTGGTACCTGTAGAAATAATAGGTCACATTCATTCATGCATTCTGAGCATTCAACAAAATGGGTTATCTGTCGGGATTAAGAGAATTTATTCTTGCAAACTACAAACTGCAGATAATAATGCAAACATAAAGCATCATGGAACTTATGTATCTTTTCTATGAAGCTCAAAAAAAAATTGGGCTTCATATATTTTTTTAATGTCACTATTAATTTCAGACTGGTTATACTTTTCATTTTGAGGAAAGCTTAACTTAAATTTCCTGAGATCAACATAACATGAGAAAAAAGAATTTAATCCTTGGCTCATCAACTACAAAAGTTCTTCTGAAATCATAGTCCAAGCATATTTAATGTGATAGCAATCACAAAATCCCTTCAAAGTTTTATCTATCTATAAACATTTTAAGTGAAACATCCACTGGATTCCAATTTTTATACTAAAATCAATTTCCTATCTGATGAACTAGACTATATAATCTTGATCTGGCTCTTCATCTTGAAGCAATTAATATTTATAGCCACGCCCCTAAGGAATCACACTGATTTCCCGTTGTTTACAGGCATGCAATACATTTGAGGGCATTTCAATATTTTCAAGATGCAAAAGCAACATTTTGAAGTATGCGCCCAAGTATAGTTAGGACAACCCCCGATGGGGTCATGCTGCTTACCATAAAGTTAATGTTTTAAAAGTACCACAGACAGCACACCAATTCAAGTCAATAAATCCTTTATTACAGCTAGCTTAAACAGCTACATCGAAATCTATTTCCCCATTTCAATTGACAATGAAGCAAATGGGAAAAGGTGGAAAAACCACAGAGTTAGCCTCAATTGAAATTCGTCGTCTTAAACCAATCAATGAAACGTGTAAGGTCCAAGAGAGTCATTCACCAGAATCCTTTCTGCATGATGTCACTTTAGTGCAATGAGTTGATAGTGTAAATGAGATGAATAAAATTTGAAAAGAGGGGGAAAAAACAGGTTGAAAGTGTGCATACTGAAGTAGAGAAAATGAAAATAGAAAAAAGATGATGCAGCACAAGCATAGAGGACAGGTTTGAAGTAAGAATGCTTTGTACATCTGTAATTGACAGAATTCCCAGCCCATTCGGTCCAAAACCTTTCTCAATTGTTGATGACAAGTTGGCATGCTTGTCCTGTTTTAAGAATCAAAAGAAAAGTGAAACAGAGAAACAGAGAGAAACATGCAGATAGACAGATAACAAGTCATGTTTTGAGATACACGTAGCCAAACCAAACATACAAATGCCAATCGTAAGATCATTCAGGCATAAACTGCTTTGACCCACATAGCGTAATTAACAACTATGTTTTCAAATTATTTTTAATTTGAATTCATATATCATTGTTTCTTTGCTAGACCTTTTTAGTTAGTATTTTCTATAATTTCTTTCAGTAGTTGATTAATAGAGTTCTATTAGAAATGTTCAGTTCATTAGTATGTAGCAAAATTAATTATTTCATCTTTTCAAACGTTTGTTTATGACTCTTTCTATAGTAATGATTAAAAATTCAACCATTTCTGTCTAACTTTTTAATTCGATTTTCAACATTTTAGTTCAATAAATTTTTGTTAAAAACCGATTGCTTGGTCAATTTTTATTAATTAATAAGTTCTTATAAATTAAAATAAATCAATTAATTTTTATTTAATTTTTTATTAAACTTTAAATTTAGCAATATTTTTCAATCATATTTTAAATTATTTATTTTTATTTATTTATTTAGTCTGGATTAATATTAATTACACCTTAAATCTCTTATTTATGGTCAAATTTTAAAATAATTGTTCTCCGCATCAACTTTTTTATTTAAAATGAATAAAAGAGTTTAAGAAAAAAGAAAGGTTAACTCAATAAAAATTTATTAAAATCCGTGTATTAGATTGGACAACAAAATATTCATACGACGCGATCTTTATTAGGTGAATTTTTTTTAGATAAAAGAATTTAATTAATTTACTAAACCACCGATATCTAATAAACAAATTAACAAGAGATAATAATGTAAAAATAACTCCTAAAATATAGTCGGTAAATTAACAACATTAAGGTCCTCAGTCCTCATTCCTGAGTCCTCACACTCAACGAATAGGTTCTTGACGAGGAAAGGAAAAGGAGGGAGACGAACCTTGAGGTGGTTGTAGGATATGGTGACGGTTTTGAGAATAGGAACGGCGGTCTGAGCGGAGCAGGACATCGTCTGACACTGACACCAAACTTGAAAGGTGGAAGGTAACGGAGGGCCCTTGGAATTAAGGAACAAGAAGCTCTGACTATAGAGGTTGAAACTTGTACTCATCTGCCGATTTATTGAGTTTTAAAGAAAACGGGAGAGTCTGCCTCTCATTATAGTACTTATTATTCCAAATGAGTAAACCTCGGGAATCCTCAGTCCTTACGCAACCACCAAAGGAATTTAAGAAGAGGAATATCGTATAATAAATGAAATCAAATCGTATCGTGTAATTAACAATCTCTTCATTTTTTTTTAACGGAAAACAAGGAAAGGACAAAGGAGGCCCGGCCTTGCGTACGGCCCTCAATTTCTGTCAATGGCTTTGGAAAAGAAGAGCTTCTTCTTCTTCTTGTTCAAGTCACAAGCACCAAAAGTAAATTGAAGGATCACCTGGGTCAGGCTCTAGAAGAAGAAGCATCAGTACGATCCATTATTCGTTTCTGAACCCTCCTTTGCTCTTTTCTTTCTTAACATGTTGGTTCGCTTCCTGCATTCCAACACATTCTGCATTACCGCTGCTGTTCAATATTCAATCCCGACGCAGAAAATCGACTTATTCTAAGTTTATTTTTTTTGCATGGTTTGGGATGGAGACGAAATATGCAAAACATTTGCAGTGTCTACACAAGCTTGTCCCGTCTTTTAACATCGTAGAACCATCTCATCTTACACATCATTGTTACGTGAGTGAGTTATACCTTGTTTCTTTACCATATAAACCAAATTATTGTGCCTGAAAGAATCAATCTTCGGAAGCTTTCTGCAAGGACAATAATAATAGAAAAGGCCATTCTCCACAACCAAGAGTAGCAATCACAGAGCCCGATAGATGTTTTCTTGTCTACAAGTCAAGGACGGTACAGGAGTGGTAAAAAAAGGGGGCACTTTGAGTCACGATCCAAAGGCATTCTCTTCTCATCATCCCTTGATAGCAATATCTTTGTTGATGACAAGATCGTTTTATTCAATGCAGAGCAAGATCAGACTCTCAACTCCTCAACTTCAGGCATTAATGGTTTGAAAAGAGATTCTACTTCAGTCGGGTCAACTTCTTCTAGGCTTGACGGATTCCACCTTGGGTTCTGCAAAGGACAAGATCATTAATCATACTCCCAACCAAAACCATTGATGATAAGTGAAGCCACTTCATAACATCAAACTATGATGCAGTGGTGTCCAAAATGGAGAGTGAAAAGGATTCAACTTTTCTTCTCCGACAAGCTTTAACATACCACAAAGTATCATGATACTTGAATGCCTCCTTTAGCTACAATTCAAGTTATTTATGTATATGAAACTAATGATACAATGGTCTCCAAAATACAGAACTTAAAAAATAATAATTATTCTTCATTTGCTAATCCATGAAGAAAAATATCTTAGGGTGGCCCTGCACTATTGAAAATGAGTTGAAACATTCGAGGAACAATAGTCAAGCTTATACCACAAAGAATCATGATACTTACACCCTCCTTCAACAAGAAGAAGAAGATGATGAAGAAGAAGAAGCTCTTCTTTTCCAAAGTTGCTTATGTTTGCACTTTTGCTGCTTGTGAAAACTCAAATATTTTTAGGAAATTACATATTGGTGGTTGCGTTTTTTATGTTATTAAAAGTGAAAGGGATTATCAAATAAAAAATCTGAAAGGAAGAAAACAGAAAAAGAAAAAAGCTGTTGAAACAAGAACAACAAAAGCATACAAGGTTGCAATTCATTAACAAAAAAAATCCTGGGAAAATCATAGCTTGCATCATAAGAAGTTTTGTGAATAGAACCTGATCCTTGTCCACCAAAACAGCCCTAACACCTTCAGCAAAATCGTTTCGCAACGAGGACCTCAAGGCAATCCTATATTCTGTTTTCATCACCCCACTCAGCTGAATGACAGAAACATGCCAGAGAAATACGGATGTTACTTCATAAACTCTACACAAGGTGAGTACTGCAGACATAATCGTAAACAGAAATCACCAAACCCAGCTCACCGTGGACAATTCATTGTCAGATTTCCCATAAGCAGAAGCAACTTTGGAGAAATAATTTTGTGTCAAGCAAAGCGAAAATGGAGCACCCTTTGCAAGACCTTGAAGAGCTTCGCTGGCCCACTCCGCCACTGGAAAATATGCAAGATAAAGAATACATGTGGAGAACACCAAGCATAACAAATTGTTCCAAAGAAAAAAGAGTACCATACATCCACAATGGTATTAGAGTTTGCTAAGCCTCCTATTCGTATACAATAGAAAAGGAGAAAGAAGGAACCAACAGCTGGCAAAGCTGTCATTTCTACAGGCTAAAGGCTTTGTTTATCTTTTAGAATGCTAGTACCATATAGAGGAGAGACGTGGCAGGTTGTTAGGATTCTCTGTCAGGAATGTTGGGTATAATAGGGGCATGTATGAGGTAGGAAGGGGATTGGGTAATCTGTCAGGTTGTGAGAGTGGGGAGTTGGTCACCTCTCAGATGTGGCCTTTAGTCATCCGATATCTTCTTCCCTTATCAGTACCATTCTAAATACTAGCATTCTTTATCTGGTTCGTCTATCTGTTTCTCTATTTCCTCTTCTACTGACATCTATTAGCATAAGTTTCCTATCAGAGTTTTACACGTAACCAAGACAAACACAAGGCATTATCAGTAGAAGTTTCAGAATTAACCCACTCACCTAGAGTATCGGCACTCTGCTGATGATTTTTAAGTTCTTCAAATATCTCCTTTATTGATTTGTTTGAACTGAATGTTGAAATTATTCGAGGTAAAAGCAATTTCAACTGGGCCTCAGACTCTGGTTGATTGCTGTACTTGCTCAAAAGTACCTTAATGTCCTCATGTGGGTCTTGGGAACTGCATCAACTTCGAATATATTATTTCTACAGTAAGGTTTTCATTTGAAAGTAGATATGCAATATCAACATTACGTATTATTTCTACAGAAAGATAATTTTAAGTTGGCCAGCAATATCTCTTGTACGAAATTACAAATATCATCATATAATCAGCAAAAAGGCAGTGAACTATGATCAGCGAAACTCTGCTTAGGATGAAGAGGATCCAAAAACCTAATTAGTATGTTGAAACTCATTTGTCATAGATGGAACTCTTATGGCAGTTCAATTTTAGCTCCAAGCATTAAGTTAAAGAATTTTATCATGATCCCATCAAGCAGGCTGATGCACCCAAAACAATTATTTTGAGTTTTAACTGCTGCTATGTGCCAAAGTGAACAGCATGAAAATGGAATATCAATTAGTTAGATCACATACCAAATATTAAGAGAATAATTAAATTTTGACCAAGCTAAAATGACTGACGTACAAGGTAATTGCTAGGAGAGCTTCCTTCAATGAGCCCAACTGGCCTGATGGCACATAATGTGATGCAATACCAACAAATAGTGCATCTGAGGGTGTAGAGATCCTCTTCCCCGTCAATCCAAGATAAGAACCTGCAAAACTTAACACTTCAAATCATCACAATGATGAGGTTGCTTTCACTATAATTTTGTATACAGGCAGAGTATCTGGGGGTTTGAAATTGGGAATACTGACAGTTGTCAACTATTTTCAGATGGCCTATGGTCTCGATTTTACTTGCACAAATTTATGGCATGATAGCTTAAAGCAGGAAAAAATAACTGAAAGGGTTAAGGGAACCCAAACTCTTGAATTTCAGATACCAGAAAGCACTAATCCTGCACCACAAAAGTGATCTATATGATCAATTTGTATTTTTTTTAATGCATTTATCTATATTATGGGAGTCACAGAGGGTGACAACATTGAAACATCAAGCCAATCCCTCACATAACATGATCACCAGGCCTTGAGGTCAGAAGTGGCAGGAACCAACTACTTCTCCTCTTAAGTCCGTTTTGATGCACAGATGTAGAAAGTACACATGGTAATGCAGCATTAAAGTATGTCTTTACAATACTGATTGATAAAACATACAGTTACTTGTATATAAAGCGAGCAATTTAAAGCCAACGGTACAAAGCATCTTCTCAATGGAATTGTAGACATAGTTTTGTCATTCCAACAAGAGGACTAAACATGCTAAAAGATTGTCTATATGATGAGAAAATCATACCAACTGATCCTTCTCCTGGAGTTTGAGCTGCTATGTATGAAAAGCCAACATCTGGGAACAAGCCGATTCCGTTTTCAGGCATTGCAAGAACAGTCCTCTGCAAGCAAGTTAATGCAGAAGCACCAAAATTTAGGAATAATCAATGTGGGATGCTATCCTACATGAATTCAGGTAAAGATTATTCCTGTATGAAGATTTATACCTCTGTCACAATTCGGTAGCGACCATGACCAGAAAGGCCAATCCCAAATCCCATTGTTATGCCATCCATTAATGATATATATGGTTTCTTGTACTCAGAAATTTTGCATATCAGAGAGTACTCTCCAGTAAATACCTGATATCACATAAGACATTTAGAAGCTCATTATCAGACTATCCAAATGCACGTATTCAAAATAAAATTTGGATAATATAAGATGTACAAAGCTACAGCGGCTCCATAAAATTCAATTTCGGAATTGTCTACAGTGAAGGTCTCTTGCAATTTTCTATCCAAAAAAAATAGCCTATATACACAAGTCACTGCATGGGCACGTGTAGACACACAATAACATCATTATGAACACTCATTAACTAAAGGGCTGCAGGTTTTCATCATTCAAGTTCCATCTAAATCAATAAAACTACTACCAACTGTAGCATTTTCGTATATTCATCATCAACTCTTCACCATTCTGATGCAATAAATAAGATCCTCTGACATAATTATAAGCTGCTATCAACATAATCTTGAAATAGAACGAGTGATATGTACTGGCTGTAAATCAGTAGGATGAACACTTAATCATTTGATGTCTTCCAAAAAGAAAGCTCCATTAGAAGCATTCAGATGGATGGTTAAGGTCACTGTTGGCTGCAAAACAGTTTGCATTTATCATTGTATATTTTAGTTTGCATGTATTTATATAATGGATAAAATTTTGGCCCTACAGTCTTTCAAAGGAAATATATTCCTATTTCTATGACAAGAACAAAAGAATAGAGAGAATTGCAATATGTCATCCACAGTTCTAAGTGCAAAATATACACATCAAAATGACCATAAAAATATTACTAACAAACATGTCTATACAGAACAGCAAGACTTTTACTTTTCCTGTGATTATTAATGTTAAATCCAAGTAGATACTATCACGTTTGATAGCCAATTAATAAGTACATCTGAACCAACATGACTATCAGAAAAAGAAAAATTAAAAATTTTAAAAGGTTTGACACTAATGTAAAAAAATTCAAAAAAGTTTACACTAAATGAGACGTTATTCTTTTTCAATGTCCAATTTCAATCTCTGTGTAACTTTGGATGACAAAATACAGATCTTGGTAGCCAAAATTTGAAGAGGAACCTATCAGATGGTTGAAAGAAAATAACATAATATGGTCCCCTAATCACAACAATCACTCAACTCCTAAAATTATATGAAGAGAGGGTTAGGTCGAAGAACTATAAAAATCAATTTGAATAGAATAGCAAGAGGAAACATGAATATTATAAACCAAAATAGCATTAACTTAATAACAAAGAAATCATGAACAAGTAGATAACTGAAAATGCATTCAGTTCTTGCCAAGTAGAACAAAACAAAATGCATGCGGTGGGGGGATGTTGATAATAGAACACAACAAGACCTCAATCATATCTGACAGTTGGTTTATGGCTGTAATACTCTTGACATCCCCACCTGCAGATAAACTAAGACCTTGGTAATGAATTAGCAGCTACAACAAACAATGGCTTTGGTGCTTACAACAATCCAAAATCAAAACGGGAAAGAAGTTATAAGAAAAAGTCATGATATGCATGAGATGATAGCATTTAAAAAGAAGAATCAGTTGCAGAGGAGTGCACAAAGGCACCTTTTGCACAAGAGGAGTGTTCCTGTCATTTCGAATTTCGGCAACAACGCCTTTAATATCCATTCCTGCAAAGGGGTCATGAGGACTCACTCTCAAGAGTCTCCTTACACTCATCAAATAGAATGCAACAACGACTAAGAAGTAAGTAAAATGGGTGAGAGATGATGATGATGATAACGCTTCTCACTCTTAAGCAGTGAAGATCAACCACACAAACACATATATCAACACTAAACCTGCACAAAATGCGCGAGGAGAGCTCCCCTCCACTAGCACGCACTTCACTCTTGGATCCGATTCCCATTCATCAAGAAACTGCTTGTACTTAAGATCCATATCTGCGAATTGAAACGAAATAGAATTGATTCTTGCCAACTCAGGAGCTTGAAACAAAAGAAACTAAGCAGAGATTAAAATAAAGTGAAAAGGCAAGGGATGGAATTGAATAAAGGACCTAAGGTCATAGCGTTGAGGGCTTTGGGGCGATCGAGAGTGAGGACTGCAACGCCGTTTGGGGAAACAGCCCCTTTAACAAACTCGTCGGAGGAGGCCATGGCTACGAAGCTTCGAGAAGTAGAATAGAGGAGGCAGTTTACTTTAGCAGAGATGAAATGGAATGATGAAGATGGTGATTTGGTGAGGACAAGCCGAGAGGCTGAGAGAATGGATTTCATTTGTATCGTTTTGTTTTATGTTTTAGTTTGCTTTAACTTAAATAACTGTCACGTTAACATAATAGGACAGTGACATCTTAATGATGAGTCGGACATCAAGGCAAAAAGATTTCTTTGAAAATTTTTTTAATAAAATGTGCGGTGTAAATTAAAATTATGAATACCGTATCGAATTTGGTATCGAATTAAGCACTAGAACAGAACTATACTAGTACAGGTCGGTATCGGGTACCATTTCGATTTTTTAAAAAATTATGAAATAGTTCCTAAAATTTTTAAAAATTGCAAAATAGTCCATATTGGTATATTATACAGTTGTACTGTACACTTTACTAGTTTACTGTTTACATCAACCATGCTTT
>JANVCL010000008.1:29039651-29054735 GCA_026546855.1 Erythroxylum incrassatum
GTTTGATAAGTCTATCAAAACCTATGGGTTCATACAAAACCTAGATGAGCCTTGTGTTTATAAAAGAATACAAGAAGATAACGTTACTTTTCTAATCCTATATGTTGGTGACATTTTGCTCATTAGGAATGATATAAGAATGTTATATGCGGTTAAAAGATGGCTGAATAAACAATTTTCAATGAATGATTTAGGGGAGGCTAACTATGTTCTAGGGATCAAACTTATAAGGGATCGTAAGAACAAAGAGGTAACTTTTGTCTCAATTAACCTGCATTGAGAATATGCTTAATAAGTTTTCCATGTAAGATTCTAAGAGTGGTTTCACTCCTACTAGACATAGAATCAAACTTTCAAAGGAACAAGCACCTAAAACCCAAGAGGAGGTTAAAAACATGCGTAAAATTCCATATGCTTCGGCAGTTGGTAGTTTGATGTATGCAATGCTTTGTACTAGACTGGATATCTGTTACGCAGTGGGACTGGTAAGTAGATTTCAATCCAATCCAGGAATGGAACATTAGTCTGCGATTTAGTGTATACTTAAGTATCTTCGTAGGACGAAAAACTTAATGCTTGTTTACTCTGGAACTAATCTTATTCCGACAGGATATACAGATTTTGATTTCCAATAAGATGTTGATTCAAAGAAAACAACTTCTGGTTCTATATTTACTTTAGGAGGTGGAGCCAAAGTTTGAAGGAGTATCAAGCAATCTTGTATTGATGATTCGACTATAGAGGCTGAGTATATTGCTACTTGTGATGTAGCAAAGGAAGCAGTCTAGCTTCGAAAGTTCATAAATGAGTTGGAGGTAGTTCCAGAGGTATAAAAAGCCATTACATTTTATTGTGATAATAGTATAGCAGTGGCTAATTCTAAAAAACCTCAGAACCACAAAGCTGCCAAAAATATTAAGCAAAAGTATCATCTCATAAGGGACATAATACAACATGAAGAAGTGGATGTGGTAAAGATTCCCACATAGCAAAACCTTGCCGATCTGTTCACCAAGACATTGACTCAAAAGAGCTTTAAAGGTCACCAAGAAGGGATGAGAATGAGGGATATGTCAAACTTGCTTTAGGGCAAGTGGGAGATTTGGAGTTATGTAAATATAGTGCCCTGGAAAGCAAGTGTATTCACATATAACTTAAATCTCTTTCAATTACAATTTTGTAATGAAAAACTTTATTATTAATTAAACAAAAGAGTTTGTTTTTATTTGTGTGAGCATTATATATCTAGTCAAAAGGTACCAAGATTCTTTTGTAAGCAATATACATATCCATAGAGATGAAAGGGAAACATGTATATTATTATAATCTAAATTAATTGATTCACAATTGAATAATCATGTCGGTCGCTTGATTATTGTTTAGATTGTAGTGTTGCGATTTATCTACATGTAAGTAAAAGAGTTTACCTTAAGGGAATGATGAATTTCATATCAGGATAGTAGTTTACTATCGATAATAGCACTATTAAATGAATCTAGAATCAAGTGTTTTTTCAGGAATAAAATGGGTCATTACTTTAATCTTAAGACATACAACTTAAGCATTCGCTTATTATGAGCCATAATCTTGATTAGTGGTGAATTCGTATGTGTTTTATTATAATTCTTGATATTATCGAAATGGATTTTAATAGAGTATTAATCCAGTGTCTGCATGTTAGAATTATTAATTGAAACATGCATCAGGGAACATTCGCTTAAATAAAGAGTTTATAGTGACATCATCACTTCTAGATGTTTTAAGGAGATTTGGTGGCGTCAATAGTTTGATGGACTAGCTACCCATCAAGTCTTAACACCAAGATGAGATCTTGCATGTGAAGTAAATCACTTGTTAGTATAATCTTTACATACAATACACAAAATGCACAAAAAGGGGGGTTGAATTATGTATCCTTTTCGTGAATACAAGCCCCTTTGATATTTCTTTGAAAACTAACCTTTTCAAAGCTATTAAGTGAATATCAAATTGTTTATACGAAAATATCTATGTGATTATATCGCAAATAACTTCTATATACTTGTTTAAGAACAATAGAAATTTAAGGTAGAGAGTTAGAAGATGGACACGACTATTTTATCCTGGTTCACCCCAAACCTTAGGTTACGTCTAGTCCTCAAAATTCTTCTGAGATTTCACTAAACTTCTCCAAAGTTATAAGTATTATTTCCCTCTCAGAGCCTCTTCAGGTCTCTTATACAAAGTATTATTTTGACTCTCTTAGCCTCTTCAGGCTTTCAACTTTTCCTTTCTCTCACTAGAAAGATATTGCGAGCTTTGTTATAGTAAAGACTGCCCGCGTGTTTTGCACAATGAATACATAATTTTTAACTTGAAAGCCAAATGTTGAAGTTCAAAAACTAAGATCTTAAAAATTTTGATTAGTCTTCGACTACAACCTGTATTTATAGCCTTTGTCTCCAATTGCTTATTGTTTCTTGTAAAAACAGTTATTTAGTTAAGTTTTGTAACTAACTCCAACTGACTAACCATCCCATGTACTATCATGTCTTCGTCTTCGAATCGTTTTTGTTTTTCTTCTTCTATCTTTTTCCGCTTCTTTTGTGTTTTGCTTTTTCTGTATTTTCTACGCTTCTTCTGTGTTTTCCGCGCTTCTTCTGACTTTTGTCGTTTCTTCTGTGTTTTGTTTCTTTTGTGTTTCTCCGCGCTTCTTATATGTTTTGTATCTTCTGTCTTTTTACTTCTTTTGTGTTTTGTTGCATGCTTAACAAACTTATCAAAACAGTTCATTTATTTCTAAATTATTATTATTTGATTGTTACCAAAATTATTAAATGTGAAGTCATTTTGACTTAACAATTTCCCCCTTTTTGATGATAAAAAATAATCATAATTTTAGAAAGATAAACAAATATTATTTATATAAAGAACAAGAAGATATCAAAGATATACACATGTGAAAAATATTGTAATCAATACTATCTTCTTTTTTTCTTGTCTCTGGTCTCCCCATGTTCTTTCTTCTTTTGCTTTTGCTATTCTCCTGTCTTACTTCTGTTTTTACTCTTCTCCCCTTGTTTGTTATTAATAAAAAATCTTTATCGAAGATGCTTCATAATTTTATAGAACATTCATTGCATATCAGTGCGGATCAACTTGAGGTCTTCTTCCATAGACACTCGTAAATGAGCTACTTCCCCATGTAAATCACCCACTGAGTCACGCAGATCATCAACCTTGTCTTGAATTTCTTCAATTTCCTTGACAAAGGCTTCATAACTCCCCTGCTGTATGTGACTAACTTCTTCCAAACCAAAAATAGGATCATGTTGGGGTATTTTTGGTGGAAGAAAGTTTGTAGTAACAGATGGCTCTAAAGGTAAAACATCTAATTCAATGATTATGATAGTAAGAGGTTTAAACGATAGGTTTCCTTCAGGGAGATCTGGGCCATCAGTTCTAGGTAGCTTTGCAACCAGTTTTCCAAGAAGGTGTAGTACATATTTAGTTAAGGATATACAACTCAAGGGTCTAAAGTGCATAATTAGATGCACAAGAGTCTACAAGTTGAAATTAACACCTTCAACCTTGATAGTTTTATACTGCCCTTCTGTTATTCTGCCAACTATCTGACAAGTTTCATCTGTGGTGAAGCGGCCACACTGACTTCCTGATGCTTTTGAGATATGGTGTGAAATATAAATTCCTCTCAGTTGAGCTGCATAACATGCCTCATCTATGTTCCTCACTTTTACTTCTATCTGATCTTCTGTCAGATCACCTATAACTCCTTCTAGATACATTTTCTTCTTCCCTTTATCTTCATTGCGTACAATTGAAGGTCTTGGTTGTATGTCAAGTACAATCTTGATCAATGTTATTTTTGTGATTGGGTAAATAGTATACCTCTCCTTGGTCATCTGTGTTGGATAAGGTTTTGACTTCTCATCTTACAAAACATCATTTAACCTTTTCTTTCCATGATTTAATAGATGTATTGATTGACTATTTACCAGTATTGGTTCGAATTGTACCTTGAACAATCTTCTCAAGGGTTCTCTTATAATTATTGAGCTTCTACTCCTGACAGGTACAACTTCTTCAATCACCATTAGTTTCAAATCCTCTTTTCTCATAGGTTGAGAGGGATTAACCTATGTTGAACTGTGTTCAACTGAATTTTTCTTTTGTTGAACCTCAGTTGGAGTACTCTTTTTCTGACTGGCTTTCTGCTTATTACTTTCTTTTACTAGCTTAGAAGGAGGTTGTTTTTTAGGTTTCTTCCTTTCAAACACCAACTTCCTCTTAATTTCTGTTTCTTTGGTCAATTTTACTAGCTCCTCCTGCAAAATTGAGACCAAAGATCTAGTAGACTATGGTGCTTTCTTTCCAGAGTCTCCACCATAAGTTAACGCTCTCCCTTTCTTCTGTTCCTGTTGACGCAAAGTTAACAATCTTGGTGACTTCTTTCATTGTTTGGATTTCTCGGAATGAAGTGTCTCTCCCTTTCTCTTCAAAGACATTTGTTTTTCAGACTGTTGCACCTAGCCTTCTTCTTTGTGAGAAATTGTCTTAACTTTCATTGATTCATCTAATGATCTCTTCTTTTCTTCTGTAGACATTCTTCCAGTGGATTGAGGTTTTGTCTTTCTTGTGTGCATAACTTTTCACTCAAACCATGTTTGACAATACACTACCCCTCATTCCTTGCTTTCACCATAGAATTTGTATCCTCCTTTTCTTGATTCTTCAATCCCATTCTACTGATAGTTGTCGCGTTAATGACTCTTTTAAGGTGTACCTTCATTCTATTTCCTCTCTCAAGAGAAATTCCTGAATCTCTGAAGATTCTTGTCAGCAACATGCCATACGATAGGGTATTAGAGTCTCTCGTCGACTTCATCATGTAATTGAGAATTAGGTGTGGAAGATCTATGGGCTGATGGTTGAGTAGATGGAATAGGCATTGCTCATCTATCGTCATGACCACATTCTTCGATCCTGTTCTTGGTAGAACATAATGGAAAAACAACGCACATTTCTCAAGAGTTGAGGCTTTCTTTTCCTTTGGGTCACTACATCCATAGAGTTGTCGATTGATATGTGCCTTCTCTACATGGCTTGAGTCATCCATCTTGTTTTATGAGCCACCTTTGCTCCAACACATGGACATTCATTAGCTTACTCGATTGACTCCAGTGTCATAATGACCGACAATCTATCCACTATTGATACTAACGTATCGTTTACTACTTTTGCATTCTTCTAGAACTCATATACATCATTCAGGTAAACTGTTTCATGGACCTAAAAGAAGTTCTTCCATCCAGTTGTATCAATCTCTAATTCGATGTCCATCTGGTCTTCTTTAAGGAATCGAAATCAACGCGTCTTCCATAAGTCATCGATTGCTCCGTTTGTATATGTAGACAATGAAACTAAATGCATAAATGTATTCCTCAAGGTGATGATGTTAGTTTCTGAAGTTGAGAGTGTGAGCAAAGAGAACTTGATATCATGAATAGATTAATGAAATGTTTTGATGAGAGTTATGCAAAAGTCAATTTTAGGGTATTTTAAAAGTATTCTAGAGTAGGTGATATTCTCAAGGCTTTGAGAAGAGTTCCCTCCAAAATTTTCTCATGAAAGAAATTACCGTCTGAAACTTACTGTTACTATTACCTTGAAATCTTACAACTTTTTATCTTCTTTACTAAAAAGATCATCTAGGTCATGACGTGTTAGACGATTGATCACTCAGCACTACCATATTCACGTTTCGTCTGATTTCTTTGAATCTTTCTTCACTCAATGGCTTAGTGAAGATATCAACCCATTGATAATTTGTCTCAATAATCTATAGACTTACGATCTTCCTATGTATGTAGTCTTGTAGGAAATGATGTCTAACTTCAATATGTTTTACCCTCGAGTGTTGTATTGGATTCTTTAATAGGTTGGTAGCACTTGTGTTGTCACAGAAGATTGGGATTTGATCTTCTTGTATTGAATAATCTTCTAACTAGTACTTAATCCACAACGTCTGTGAGCAACTGCTTGCAGCTGATATATATTTAGCTTCTGCAATGGATAGAGCAATTGAGCTTTACCTCTTCCTTGACCAAGAAACTAGGTTGTGGCCAAGAAAATGACAACCTCCACTCATACTTTTCCTATCAATCTTATCTCCAGCATAATCAGCATCACAATAGCCAATTAACCTGAAATCTTTACCTTTCTCTTACATTAAGCAAAGATTAGTAGAACTTGATAGATATCTCAAAATTGTTTTGACAGCTTCATAGTGAGATTCTCTAGGATCTGTTAGAAATCTTGCATACAAACAAACACTAAACAAAATATCAGGTCTGCTTGCTGAAATGTAAAGTAAAGAACCAATTATTCCTCTAAAAAGGGTTTGATCAACCTTCTTACCAGCTTCATCATTAGATAAAAGGTTTTAAGGATGCATAGGAGTTGACATAGGTTTCACTTTTTCCGTTCCATACTTAATCAATAGTTCTTTGATATATTTTTGTTGATGAATAAAATCTTTTCTACGGTTTGCTTAACTTGTAACCTAAGAAATAATTTTAATTAACCCATCATTCTCCTCTCAAATTCATTCTTCATCAGATTTTTAAAACTGGTACATAGCTTTTTAGACGTTGCACCAAAGATAATATCATCAACATATATTTGTACTACGATGAAATCATTCTTAATTCAATTTCTAAATAACGCCTTATCTACATGTCCTCTACTAAAATTGTTCTCAATCAAAAAAGAACTTAGACGATCATACCAAGTTCCAAGAGGTTGTTTCAATCCATACAAAGCTTTATGAAGTCTATAGACATAGTTTGGTTTCTTAGCGTCTTCAAAACCAAGAGGTTGCTTTACACAATCCTCTTGATCTATAAAACCACTCAAAAATGCATTTTTCACATCCATTTGAAATAGTTTTACATCATGACAAACAACATATGCAAGCAAGATCCTAATAGCTTCTAATCTGGCTACAAAAGCATAAGTTTCATTATAGTCTACTCCTTCCTCTTTATTATATCCTTGAACTACTAATTTAGCTTTGTTACGACTTACTCTACCTAACTCATCTAGTTTATTCTTAAAAACCCATCTGGTTCCTAAGATAGACTTTTTGGAGGGTTTGGGAACTAAAGACCAAACTTTATTCCTAGTAGGTTCAGCTCCTCTTGCATGTCTAAAATCCAAGCTTCATACTGAAGAGTTTCATCAATTTTCTTGGGCTCTATTTTAAAAATAAAGGCTACATTTGCTTTTCTTCTAAATTTTGACCTAGTTCTCACACCTTCTGAAGTTTCTCCTATAATTAGATTTTCTAGGTGTGAAGACTTATATCTTCAATCCCTTTTCAGACCAAAATTTTCATGAATATCTTCTACATTATCTAAAGTAGTATCTGATGGTGACACATCTTCACTATCAACCAAGGGTAATGATAGGGTTTCATCATTAGTATCATTCCTTCTATTCGGTTCAGAGATATCATCATATTTGACATAAATAGATTCTTCAACAGTATTAGAAGTAAGAATATAAACCCTATAAGCTTTAGAAGATAATGAATATCGTAGAAAAATTTCTGAATAAGTCTTAGAATCGAATTTATCCAAAAAAAATTGTATTTAATATAGTACACTAGCAACCAAATGGATGGAAGTAAGAGATATTGGGCTTCCTTCCTTTCTATAACTCATATGGAGTTTTCTTTAAAAAAGGTCGCATAAGTATTCTATTTTGAACATAACAAGCTGTGTTCACAGTTTCTGCCCAGAAATACTTAGGAAGCTTTATTTCATACAGCATGGTTCTTGCCATTTCCTGAATCTTCCTGTTCTTTTTTTCTACAACTCTATTCTATTGTGGAGTTCTAGGAGCAGAAAAATTATAGAAAATTCCATTCTCTTCACAAAATATTCTGAATCTTTCATTCTCAAATTCACCGCCATGATTACTTCTAATTCCATCTATAGAGATTCCTTTTTCATTCTGTAACTTTTTGGAAAGCACTTTAAAACATTTAAAAGATTCATCCTTATATGACAAAAATAGTATTTAATAAAATCTAGTGAAGTCATCAACAATTACGAGACCATACTTCTTTCCACCAAGACTTAATGTCCTGGTTGGGCCAAATAAATTTATATGTAACAACTCTAGAGGTCTAGAAGAAGTTACCATATTTTTAGAAGAAAAAAAAGATATTTTAACCTATTTTCCTTTATAACAACTTTCACAAAAGAAATCCTTGTTAAAACTTATTTTTGGTAAACCTCTTACCAAATCATGTTTAATCAAATTTGAAATATGTTTAAAGCTGACATGACCTAACTTTTTATGCCAGATCAGTTTTTTTTCTTCAGTTGATATAAAATAAGAAATATTTTGATTTTGAAAATCTTCTAAATTGATTTTGCAAAGATTGTTTCGTCTTTTGGCATAAAACAATATAGACCCATCCTTGTTTTTGACTTCACAAGAATTTTGATTGAAAGACACTTCAAAACCAGAATCACATAGTTGACTAACACAAATCAAATTGTGTTTCAAACCATCAACTAGTAGCACATTATCAATACCTGCAAAGGAATCTTTACCGATTTTACTGATTCCGATTATCTTGCACTGTTGGTTGTCTCCAAAAGTTACCGATCCTCCCTTATTATATTGAAGATCTAAGATCATAGACCTTCTTCCTGTCATATGTCGCGAGCATCCACTGTCCAAGTACCAATGGTGCTTGCTGCATCTTCCAAGGAAGGATATCTGTAGGAGATATTATTTGTTTTTCTAGGTACCCAGATTTTCTTGGGTCCTTCGGGGTTAGTGCTAGCATATTTCATAGTATTACCATGATGCAACTGATGAAATTTCTGATGATAATGTGGCTGATGAAATTTTTTTTATGAGGAACCGACTTCTTTTTCTGTTGAATATGGTTTTTAGTAAACCCTAATCCAATTTTATCACTAGGGTGTCTACACTTCCTTAACATGTTGTTCATTTTCCATGTATTCTCAATAAATGTTGCTAGATCAGCTGAAAGACTGTCAATTCTTAGCTTCAGCTGATTGATCTCTTCAGATCTATGTACGACTCCCTTTTTCTTTATCTTGTCTACTTGCTTCTTTAAGCAGACGTTCTCTCTTTCTAACTCTTGTGTATTTTTCAGACTTTCTACGTACTTTTTCTTTAATAGTTTATACTATTTCAGAATTGCATGAGAATCTTCTAATAGTTCTGAGTATGCATTTTGTAATTCGCTAAATTTTATGGTTACCTCCTTATCACTATCTTCTTCGGCTACTAGACAAATATTTGCTTGTTCCGATGCCTCTAAGTCAGTATCTGATTCGGACGAATCTAGATCTTCCCAGGTTGCCATCATGTTTTTCTTGCCTTCTCTACTCTTCTTTGGCTTTCTTTTCAGTAATGGACATTCTGACTTGTAATGCCCCGGTTTATTGCATTCATAGCATATGACGGATGTCTTCTCATTCTTTCCATCATCTTTGCTATTCTTCTTGAAGGAAAACTCTCTATTTCCTTTAGTCTTTTTCTTCCACATGCGTCTGATCTTCCTTGAGATAAAAGATAACTCATCATCTTCTTAGCTTGACTCTTGATCTGATTTGCTAGAATCGTCATTCTTAGCTTCTTCAATCTTCAATGCTTTTGATGATGAATTCTTCCTCCTTTGAATCTTGTGATTCTTCTATCCGGCCTTTAATGCTATCGACTTATCCTGTCTGGGCTTGTCTTCAGCGTCGAGTTCAACTTCATGTATCTTCCGGGATCCAAGCAATTCATTAAGCTTTAGCACGCTCAAATCCTTAGCTTCTTGTACAGCTGTGACTTTTGGTCTTCATCTCTTCGGTAGACTTCTTAAGATCTTTCGAACGTGATCTTGATTGTCGTAAGTTCTGCCGAGAGCTTTAAGTCCATTGATGATTGTTTGGAATCTTCCGAATATTTGATCGATAGACTCTTCGTCCTTCATCTTGAATAGCTCGTACTAGTGTACAAGAATGCTTATCTTGGACTCCTTTACCTGATTTGTACCTCCGTGTATGATGGATAATGTATCCCACATCTCCTTCACAGTATCGCATCCGTGAACTTTATCATACTTACTTCTGCTTAAGGCACAACTTAAGAAGAACTTGGCCTTCGAGTTCAGTTGGAATATCACCTTTTGATCTACAGACCATCTAATTCGTGGAATAGGATTCCCTTATTCATCTATCGGTGTGTACGGTCCATTTTCTATTTTATCCCAAAGATCGATATGATTAGATTCGATGAAGAGCCGCATTCTGTCTTTCCAGTAATGATAGTCTTCTCCATTGAAAGCAGGAGGTCTAGTGACTAAGGCGCCTTTAGCTATGTATATGCGTAATTCCGCCATGGATCTTTATCCACACTTTATTACGGTGGTTCTTGGACACCGTCCTCTGATACCAATTAAAGTAAATCACACGTTAATACAGACTTAATACTCGATATATAAATGCACAAGAAGGGGGGTTGAATTGTGTATTCTTTTTTTTATGATCCCCTTTTTCGAAGTTCTTTCAAAAACTATTGAAAAACAGTAATATAAAGTATTGCAACTTATTTTATAAATGCTTGAATGAAATATTAAGAGTAGTAGTTAAAAGTTGAGAGAAAGTTGACACAACAGATTTATACTGGTTCACCCTAAACCGTGGGCTACGTCCAGTCCTCAGAGATCTTTCTGAGATTTCACTATACTTCACAAAGTTACAAGTATTCTTTGACTCCGAGCCTCTTCAGGTCTCTTAAAACAAGTATTCTTTTCACACTTAGCCTCTTCAGGCTATCTGCTTTCTCTTCTTTCAACTGAAAGATACTTCGAGCATTGTTACAGATAAGAATAGCTCTCAATTTAGCACAATAAGATTCTTATCCTTTTCAATTCACTAACTCTTTCGTAAATCTCTAGCTTCTCAAATCGCTAAAAGCTTCTGCAATCTTCAATTCCAACTCGTATTTATAGCCTTTGTCTTCAACCGCTTCTTGATAAATGCTTCTTTCTTATTGTTTCTTGATCTTTGAAGAATCAGTTATTCAATTGAGTTTTGTAACTAACTCAAGCTGATTAGACATCCGACGTGGTATCAGGTCTTCCGTTTCACTTTCGGTTTTGTGCTTTCGTCCCACTTTCGGTTCTGCGCTTCCGTAAAACTTTCTATCGTCTTACTTTTGGTTTGCGCCTTCCGTCTCATTTTCTTTCTGCTTCTGTCTCATTTTGCTTTATGCTTTCGTCTTACTTTCTTTTTTTATTATTATTTGGTTTTCATCAAAATTAAACGTAAAGTCATTTTGACTTAACACATTATTCTTCCCTTGCTCAATATGTAGATCTAATCTAGTGAGAGGAAGACATATCTTACTTATACGTCACGGATTATGTGTCTCTTGAACCTCGGTTGTACATCATAAATATCAACTTGAGGTTCTTATTCCATTTCGATGTGAATTTGTGACTTTTAAACTTCTCTAAGTTCTACCTCACTCCCACTACTTTCTTTGAGAATAAATTCTCATTCTAAGAATGTAGCTTGAGACAAACACCTTTTGCTTAAGAGGATGGTATAATTGATATCCGAAACTCTCTTTTAGATATCCTATAAATGTACATTTATCTTATTTAACTTTAAGTTTATCAGATACAGTACGCTTCACATAAGCATCACATCCCCAAATCTTTAAGTGTGACAATACGAGTCTTCTACCAGTCCATATCTCATATGGTATCTTATCAACTAATTTGGATGGAACTTTGTTTAGAAGGTATGTTGCGGTTTCAATTGCATATTCCTAAAAGAAGATAGGAATGACTGCATGACTCATCATAGAATGTACTATATCTAATAATGTACAATTTTTCCTCTCAGAAACTCCATTATGTTGTAGAGTAGCAGGAGGAGTGCAAAGAAGAAATAGAAATGATGTTTCTTGTAATAACTAGAACATAATAACAATTATCAAGTTCTAACACAAGGTAAGAAGGTAAAGCTAAACTATAAGTTCCTACAACTAATGCAGCAACTCTTGCTCCATTGCCAACTCGCAGATCCACTTCAGCTTTCGTTAACGATCTACTTCATGTTAAAATCTGCATGGTATTACAAATATGAGAATCACATCCAGTATCTAATACCCAAGTATGTGGAACAGAAGTAGAAAGATTGATCTAAATCATAAACGTATCTAAAGAGACAACTTCCTTAAGCTTCTTATCTTTCAGGCTAGTAAAATAAGATGGGTAGTTCCTCTTTCAGTGCCCGTTGACTTCGTAGTGAAAGCTTGTGCCCTTACCATTGCTCTTCTTCTTGACACCTCCTTTGGGCTTCACTACACTAGTAGAAGCCTTCTGTTTCTTGTTTTTATTCTTCTTAGAGCCCTTTTTCTTGATCTTAGAAGAATTCACAACAAGTACAAAATTAGGTTCTTTCTTAAGGCACCCTTTTGCAGTCTTAAACATGTTCAATAGTTCAGGCAATGTCATTTCCTTCTGGTTCATATTAAAGTTCATCACGAACTGTGAAAAGCTAGAACTTAGAGACTACAACACTAGATCAATGCTTAACTCGTGGTATATGACAAAACCTAATTGAACTAATTTTTCAATATACTCAATCATCTTCAACATATGCAGGTTGACTGAAGATCCTTCTATCATCTTGCATTGAAACAATACCTTGGAGATTTAATATCTCTCCACCCTACTTTGTGCACCAAACAACTCCTTGAGATGCAGAATCTAGGCGCATATATGTTCTCATGCTACCTCTAAAGCTAAGGAGACATGCTAGCCAACATCACACATGTGGCTTGCTCAACGTCATCAATATAACATTAATACCTCTCCCAAACTTCATCAATTACATATGAACTAGGTTCTAGTGGAGCAGGAGTGTCAAGAACATATAGCGTCTTTTTTTATTTGAGAAGTATTCTAAAGTTTCAAAACCAGCTGGAAAAATTAGGTCCAGTTAGCTTGTTAGCATCCATGATGTTCTCAACGTCAAGTTGGTGCTCATTTTCTGATTCAATGACTGAAAGACATAAAAGAGCGAGTATTAGTTTATATATAAAATCAAATAAAATAAGGACTTTAAAATATTGAATTACTCCCACTATTTTATTCAAAATAATAGCCCTCACTATTAGAATTGTGAAATTATCAAATAATTTCCCAGTGAGTTAAATCCCAATTAAAAAATAATTGATCTTAAGTTTGCTTAACAAATCAACTAAAATTAAATTAGGTAAACAAAAAACTTGTCAATCGCATCTCATGTGACTCTTAGAATTGTTAGGTGACAACTGTTTGTCCAAATATATCATATATATTATTCCTGACCCTGCCTCTAAATCCATATAATCATGAGTTTAATAATCCAAATCATATATATTAATTTAAGTATGACCCATCAATTTAAGATAAAACATATTTAGGTTAAACTGACCTTATGTTTACCCATCAAGCTAAGAAAAAAATATTATTATGGTTTTATTCTTAAATAATGGAAGGCAACTATCACGTTTTTAACGTATAATTAATATTTAATTGAGGAATTTAAATTTTCAAAAATTTTGGTCTCATCATAATAATATGATCTCATTATATTAATAATTTCAAACATAATCTAATTATGAAAGAAATTATTTAAAACCCTTTTCTTGATTCTAATTATTGATTTGATAACAAATTTAATTTAATAATTGAACTCTTGAAAAATTAAACTAAATTCCAAAACTTTTTCTTAATAAAAATTCCCTTTCAAAAAAATTAAAAAATTGACCAAATATTTTTTTCAATTTTATTACGAGTATAAAGTTATTTAATCTCCAATAAATTAATTTAATAGAAATTAAGGTTTTAAAAAAAATTTGAGGGAAAGGTTTTAAAATATTAAAAATTAAATAAAAGAGGTAAGGGTGGCTTTCTGGCACGTGTGCGTGTCTGTTTAGACATGTCCTCAAAGAAGGTGGGCGCGTGACTCACATGCACCCATCGTCTTCTCCAGGAAATAGCCACGTTTCTGCAATCGCCGGCCACTTTCCCTCATCTGCTTAATAGCAACCCATCTTCCCACATATCTGTTTCTCATCGTCAACCACTGCGTCAGTTATCCATGAGCGTTAATCACCCCAACGATGCCAACTGTTGGAGTGACGCCAACCACTCATTAGCATCGCAAGTGACACCTGGTGTCGCCAGCGATGCATGTTCGCAAAGATGGCCAATAATCGCCCATCTCAAAATAGTGAACACAATGCAGAAATCACAAGGGGAGATGCAAATTATCTTGTTTCAAAACCCATATGTGGGCATCTAGAAACATAAAACGCAAAATCAAAATTACAGATGCAATTGTGCATAAACCCAATCAGCACGTAAATGCATAACAAGCAATACGTTAAACATATTGATTCAAAGTAAAATTGAAGATTTTGTTTAAAAATAAGATATTTATTGTCTTATCCTTTAAACTTTTGAATTTGAATTGTTTTATCTAGATATTAGCTAAGTTTGTTATTTCATTATCTATATATTTAGGTTTTTATGTCAATGTAATTAGCACCAATCAATAAAATGTCTTTTGCATTATCTCCTCTATTTTACTTTATTTTAGTTAGCTTCCCATTTTAAAATTTTAACATGGTATCAGAGTTTTAGATCCTTGAGAGACCTATAAGTGATTAATGTTTTGTAAGTTCAAGAGAAAAGAAAGGCAATAAGAAATCAAGAAAATGAAAAGATGGTAGAAAGAGCCTATCTAGCAAAAAGAGCAAGCAAATATGGAGTTGGTTGGTGAAGAAACTCTTTTTTGAGTATTGGTGAGATATGCACCAAAGTGTTTTTTGGAGAGACGTGCTCTAATAATTGTAGGTTGGTGAGAAGGGCATCAACAAGATGATGAGAAGTGCATCATACGGTGAAGAGAAATGCTTCATATAATCATTGCAGGATGATGAGAAAGTGCATCATACGGTGAAGAGAAGGTGTTTCACAAATAAGAA
>JANVCL010000008.1:29163012-29175048 GCA_026546855.1 Erythroxylum incrassatum
CATTACTCATCTCCTTACAATCATATTAGCATTTCTAAGAACACTTTTATATCATTAACAACTCATAACTTCCAAATTGAGATACATTCATATCAAGTTAATGGATTCTTCAATTCTAATGTCAATCGACATCCTAAACTCATCAATCACTTAACCACTTACTTAAGCAACTATCTAGGTTCATTTCAAGCCTCAATTAAGTCCAAACACCAAGGTAGGGTAAGAAGAAAACAGTGCACGATCGTGCTTATGCATGATTGTGCAACCATTTGATGATCCCTCTCTGTCACGATCGTCTAAATAATTGGTGATCCCTTTTGACAAAGAAAATGAGGTATTTAGGCAATACATTCTTCTAAACAAATGTTCCTATATGTCTTAAATTTCCAACGACGTCAATTTCATGCAGTTTGGTTCAATATTTTGCAATTTATACCTAAAATACTACAGACTATTATCACACCACGATAACACACTGTATTTAAATTCAAGCCAAATTTCGAAACCCTTAAAGATAAAATTCAAATTTGATTTCAGCATAAAAAATATATCCTTATGTCTCTAGTTAATTAAAATCATCCCATTTGGATGTCTACAGTTCAAGATATGGCTAAAATGCAGATGCATGTCCAGTGGAAACGTTACAGCTAACATATTCTAGCCATTCTCTTTCAATTTTCCAGATTTTTAACTCCTACATTTTACATCTAACACATCTTGTACATTGATCATCTTTTCTACTTCATTTCATCTTCATTCTTAGCTCCATTTCAGCTCAATATCATTCATAAACAAATCTTAAACTATGGTTAATCATAAACACAAAACAGAACATCAATGTATACATACATTAATCAAATTTCTACACACATTATACTCCATTATCACCTTCATTTTATCTCTAACTATCATCATAAAAGCTGTTATTCAAAAATCATGAAGAACAATATACTTACTTGATTAACTCAACTCTTCTTCAAAAATTACCATGAAACCTTAGCCTCCAAGCTCATACGATCATCAACTCTTCAAGGAGGAATAGATTAGGCTTTCATCAAGAAGAAGAATACAACAAGGATCTTGCATCGGCAAAGTGAAGGATGATGGTAAAGCTCAACGTTGAGGGTTAGGTTGTGAGAGTGAGGGTTTGTATTTTTACTTAAGCTAACACATGACTTTTAATAATCAGTCCATTTGTCTCTCAATTTCTATTCCAATTGTCTCCCATTTTTCTATGACACTTGTTATTAAATCTTAATGTCACTTATCAATAATTTCTACTGTCATTTGACATTTATTTCTACTATCATTTATCAATTATCTTGCCGCTTGACATTTTTCCTAGTCCAAAAATACTCATAATTTCATAATTTTCCAAAATTTTCACCAAAATTTCTAAATCAATAGTATAATTCACCAAATCAATTTTCAAGACAAAAATATTCACTTTTCACATCATAACTATTTGAAAATCATTTATATCCTGGAATACGTCAAATGAGTGTATGAACAATCATTGTATTGTGTACAGAAAAAAATCAAATTCACGTATGTGTATGCTAATATTATACATGAGCATGAAATGCATTTCCTAATTTCTCAATAATATATCTCATGTGTTGTTATAAGATTCTAACCCTTAATATGGGAAAATGGGATACTACATCTGAGCCTTTTGTCACGATCATGGCATCATGCAACTTTTGATGTGATAATCCTAAACTAATCATGCTTGATTTAACACAAATTTTAACTTGAGTATTCTTTTGCATGATTTGATTTCATACTCTTCAAGAGTATGATTTCTAAACACAATGTTATGAAATCTTTATTAGTATTTTATTTTGTTAAATTGAAATTCTATATCGGAACCCTTCTTAATCCAACAATTTTAAATTCAAAATTGGATCCAATTTTAGCACAAATGAAAATAATTATCTTTCTAAGTTCTTATAAGAAATAAAATAATATAAAAATACGCACTTTCCTATAATAAATATTCTTTCAATTTTTTTTCTCTTTTTTGTTGCAATGTTTTTAGATAACTGTTACAAATGTTTTTAAATTCCTTAAAATTGAACAAAATTTTCAATTTTCTAACTTTAAGATTAAAAAAAACTTTCTATATAATGATTTTTTAAAATGGATTATTTTTCAACATTCTCGAAGTAATTAGCTTATAGCATTGTTTATCTCAGAGTAACTATATTATACGTAATTTAGAAAAAAAAATTGGCAATATAATAAAAATATATATTTACTATTATCACATCTCATGAACCTTTGTTAAAATTGAAACCATATACAACGTTAAAAAAAGCACCCCTTATTGAAAATTTTCTTTTATTAAATATTTTTTGTATTAAGCGTCAATTTAAATGTTCAAGGCTTGTTTACAATTTAAAGACTTGATTAATCTTTTTATATAATTTTGTTTAATTGGATACATTTTCCTTTCTATTTTTAGGCTGAGAAAAGGTTTTATATTGTTCTCATAATGGGAAGATACTTCAAAGAAAAAGAAATATACACCGTAAAAGCAACTATGCAACTTAAAGTAAACTCCAGTTCATGTAACCCCTTCTCTGAATTAAAGAGGGCAAAATAATGACAAGTGTAGAAAGATGTTTTCTCATAACTCTAAAGCTACCGCATCAAATGTCATTAGCAGAAATTAAGAAATTGCAAATGCCTTGTACAGAATGAAACCTCGTGCCCAAGGGTATAGCGTCCGAGAAAAATGGAACAGTGCCTGCAATCAGCAAGCAATCTTTTGCCCAACAAACTTGTCAGTAAACTAATTGAATCACTTATTACAGTGATCACGAACAAATGCATGTACAGAGAAAGGCAACATAATCAGGACGGTTTACCAGAATAAACAATTAGCCATTTCGCAAAACAGCAGTCTTGTGTTTGAGATTGTCCTCCCCTAACCTAATGCCACAGCTTACTACAGAAACCATTTCTTGGCCTCTTGCTTGATATAATATCTGAAAAGGAGTCAACCAACTGTCCAGCCAAACTACTAGGATCATCATTCAAAGTTTGGATGAATGTATTAACCACTCTACGTTCCTGTTCTGATGATCTCAAGCTAAACCAAGTCAGCAATTTCAACCTGAATTCTTGATTAATGTGACCCTCACATTCCAACCAGCGGATTATCTTCACACAATACTCGAAGTTCTCATCCAAGCTACCTGAACCATTGGAAGCATGAAATGGTGACCCATTTATCAGCGTGCTGTCAGAGTCATGTATGTCTTCATTTGTAACTGCACTTCTTTTTCTGCACAACTCTGGCCAAGAATTAACAGCAGGCACTTCTCCACTTGGCCCTCGGACCCATATCTGAAAGTCATCACTACCATTAGATCTTGCTAAATCATTTTTCTCTATTTCATGTGAGGCAGCATCATCATCTGCCTCCATAGTCTGCTCCAAAGTACATCCATTGTCCTCATCCCGAGAAGAGTCAAATGGTGGTATCACCTCTTCATTTAAATCTGGCACTGAAACAACATTTAAGTCCAGACCTCGTAAGACAGGTGGCAACTTCTCTTGTAAAATTTTAGGTTCAATTGCTTTGCTAACCGCACAGCATTTCTCAGTATCTGCACTACAAAATCCTTCAAGGCAGCCCTGTTGCTGGGCTCTGGCCAAATGGAGGATCTTCCCAAGTTCTCGAACCTTAAATCCAGAAGAATTAGTAGCAGTTGTAGTTTTAGATGCCCCCTTGGCACTAGACATCCTTCCTCCACTAAGGCTATTTTCTTTCTTACCATTTGTGGCAACAGAAGCACTAGGATTCTTGTGAATTACCTCAATGCTCTTAGTAAAACACTTTGCTTCAGAGTGCCCCAAGTCACCAGCCTGTGTGTAAGAAACAATCCGAAAGGTATACTCAGTGCATGGCTGCAGATTGGATATCAAAATCCTCCTCTGAGTTCTAGGAAATACACAGATAGGGTCATTTCTATGTATATCTTCTCTGCTCTTGCTAAACCATAGCTTGTAGCCTTTTATATCAGAGGACAATGCATTAGACAATTCAATTAGTATAATTACCACCGATGAAGAAGTCACCTTTTCAAAAAAGAATTTGCAAGCTGCAGGAAGTGAATCCTCTGCAGAATATAACAGGGATTATTTTTTCAGAAAGATAATGTTTGACATACAAAACAAAAACAACAACCAAAGGTAACTTCCAAAATTTCTGACCTCTAAAATTTGGATCCACATTAGAAATGGTATCCAGCCATTCATTGGCTTTTTCAATGGCAGCAGAGCAAAGTTTCAGCACTTCACTACCAATAGAGAGTCTGCTGACAATACCGCGAGCCATTTTAGCAGAAACACCATTGACTGGACCAACTTCTGTTTCTAACTTGGCTTTTGCATCTCGTACAATATCATGCAGTTCTTTGAACCTTGTAGTCCCATCCAGTAGCCTGTAACTTAGGTATATCCTATAGCAGAGCACGTCAACACGACGGGCATCCTTGGATATAAGTAGCTGTTTCTTCCAAGATCTGTCAAAAATAATTGCATAAAAGAAACTCAATGACGACCAAATGTTGAAGTCAGTACTGCAACTTATAATTTCATCCCAATTCATTACTCTCTGCTTCACTAGCTATACTAGGAGCCATTGCAAGTCGAAACTGAGAAAATCGTTCAAAGCACACTCATGTAAATAGTGTAAATGAGATCAAGATATAAAAGATGCATCTACTCTTACATAGATTTAAAATCAATGCCAAAAGTAGTGAACATTCATTAATATCACTTTTCCAAACCAGTAGGAAATTTTTCCAGGACAGATGATCTAGAAAGTATTGCAAAGTTGCAGAGAAGTGTAGGCGGTCAAGCACATCAACTTAACCTTCCAATCATTGATGATACATAACTGAAGCCAACTAGTGACACAAAGGTAGGTGTTGTAATTAAAATTTACTCACCGAAGTATTCCAGAAACTTTACCGCAAAAGGCGCAACAATAACTACCATCTAGCTGCATCAATTGGCCAAGATCGACAACCCCAACCTTTTCATGTTGAAGGGCACACTCAATATGACAAGATAGCCCACAAGCATCATCCTGACCATTTTCAGATGTACAAACCAACCAGAGACTGGGATCTTTGTTATCATCAAACAAATGACAAATACAACACGAACATCTTTTGCAAAATGTGTCATCAATTGATAGAACAGCTCTACAAGCAGAATTCTGGCATACCCAGGTACTTGAAGATCCAAAATCTTGTGACTGCTCGGAAGCTGGCAGAAGTCTTACCGGGTTTTCCCCCTTCCTATGCTTCTTAGAAGAAGGCTGGGTATTGAAACTAGATGAAGCTTTCTTAGGCTCCTGCTTCTTAATTGTTTTGTTATTCATCTTTGTCAGTTCTGTCATCTTGTTCTTCGATGAAGCTAAGGGTTTCTTGTTCCTGTCAAAGCAAGTCTTAAGAATTTCTTTTTCTGAACCAGATTTTAGAAACTCCTGGAGGAGCTCTGGGCTTCTTGAAGCATCATCTGAATTCCCATTTTTCTCTGGCGTGCTTTGCACACTAGAAGAGAGGCTTTGAACTCCAGAAACTGAATGGAAACAACAGATTAACCTAAAAAATGAGCAAGTCTTTGGAGAAAATGAGCAGAATTACTGCTAAAGCAAGTTCCAACAATAATCTCATCCATGCACAGTGAAAGAAGTTATCTAGTTTTTGGTTCGTTTATACTGCTTTAAGTTTTAAGTAACTAGATTATTTGTATAGTTACTTCTAAATGACAACCATTTGGTGATAATCAATGTTCTCTTTGGACCCCTAACAACAGTGACCTTGTTTCTTAGTTATTTGCTAATCATAACTTCAACACCACAAAGTTTACAAGGAACAAATATCTGTTTGCCAAAAATCTTTTCAAGAAACTGTAGGCCTACATAAAATCCAAACATATTTAATTTCATTCATACTATAATGTTCCAGGTGAAAATTGAAACTTCCACACCATCATAAATAACTGCTTCTTTATAGAAACATATGCTTCTTTATAATTTCTGATGGTAACTTAAGCGGATGGTAATAAATTGGCCCCAGTCAAAAGAAAATTCCACTTAGCTTTCTATTCAACAGCAAATTAATATAAATATTCGGACTTGCTAAATGATAATCCAAATGGTATGGTAAAACCATAAAGCAGAACAAGTGATTTACTGCATAGATGAAATATATTGACAGGTCTATCAAAATCCAAACTAAACAGTCAAAGATAGGTTCAAACGCTTTCATAAAAATACAATATCCAAGTATAAGGTCATTCTGCTTCATAATATCACCTAGAGATCTCATTGAAGTTCTAGAAATTGGCAGGAGAAATTGTTAACTGGGAAAATCATGACTGATGATTCTCTGGCTCCCCAGAGTCGAAGATGAATGCTTATAAGGAAATAAAGAACAAACGGTTATGCTTTAAGGATGACAGCACCTTTCACAATGCTTCTGCTGTTTCACTATAAATATGAGCATCTACTCAAGGATATAAGAAAACAAGGTGTACTGCATCTACATGGCATAAACAAAAATTGATTTCAGGGCAGAGAAAATTGTTACAACTATTGAATAGTAGTGTTGTAATGTTGAGCTATCAGCATCTCAGATAATCACTGGTTGCTAAATCTAACTACAAGCCTATGGCCAAGTAGCGGACTTGAATTAGAGATCCAAGTAAATTTAGAGATTGCACCTTTGAAAACAGACAGAGTTTTGATTGAAACGAGACTCCTGCAACTGGGAATCCAACTGTTGTTCCACAATAGGCATTAGAATTGTATTTTAATTGGAAATCACTTTGGAATGGCCTAAGGATAAACTAGTCATCAGAAATCCTCACATAAAAGCCTCGACACCAGTTCTTTCTCCATCTCATATAATAGAACTAGCAATCATTTTAGTTCTAATGACCATAAAATATCGTCGACAGTGAGGCTAACAGTGACTGCAGGATGTTGAGAAGGAATTAATTTAGGACTAATGCTTAGGATACACCAAGATTGGCATCAAAATCAAGCAACTCTCTTAGTAAGTTATCATGACAAGGCTATTCACTTTGTTTCATGTCATAATTGCACCCAGATACTCCTCTGAATGTCGAGCCAAACAACATACTAACAGCAACAAGCAAGGGGTCCTCATAAAGTCAACAACTTGCTATAGCACAGAAATAAACCAAACATCATCTCCGTTTTGATACCACACTGTAAGAAAAGCAAACTGTGGAACACAGAAGCAAGAGTAAATTAAGTCCCATGAGATAAGGAGGAGCGCAATCATAAATACCTCTAGCGAGAAACTTGTCCTCCAAATCCATTGTCAACAGGCCAGAGCGACAACTTTAGCAGCCTTGCCTATGACGATTAAATTCAAACACTGAAACAGCTTAAACTTTGCACCACTTCCTTAAAAAAGAACTTTGTCAAAAGTACATTAAGAACATGTCAGTCTCAAACTAATATCGACACGTCCTATAAAAAAGTTCAAGCAAATTCAACAAGACCATTGGAGTCAGAAAGTCAAAAATATAGCTTTACTATCCTTTTGTTTCTCCTCCTCCTCTAATCATCAAAAAACACAGTACGTACATTGAAAACCAGAAGCTCTGACCTTTCACTTGCTTTTGGATTGCTGCGTTTCTTACCCTCTAAATTTATAACCAGTGTGTAAAAAAATCTTTAAAATATTTTGAACCCAAATAAACGTAAATAATTAGAAAAAAGAAATCACATGATATCGCGCAAAATCAATGTTATTGAGTGGAAAGATAGATACTATCAAGCTGCGTTCTTCAGCTTAGTAGTGAGTTCTCAAATTCTTTGTGCGTAAGTACATCTCGACATATATATATATATACACAATGAATCAGAGAAAAGAAGAAGGTAGACAAACTCAACAAAAAGGTAGTAAATTTCGGACAGCAACTATAACAGCCGCCAGCATATGAATCCCCGTACATTGTCTGAATTTAACGTAAATTACGTAATTCAATTAAAAAAACAAAAAGAAGAAGACGCGCAACAATGAAAACTCAAATATTGAAAAAAAAATAAGAATTCTGAGGGTACGAGAAAGAAACGAAACGGAAAACTGAGGGAACAGAAACAAGGGCGGATCTGATCAATGCAAAAGTCCGAACAACAATTTGTAACAAAAGCAAACAAAAAATAAGACAAATACGACAGAGAGAGAGAGAGAGAGAGAGACACCTGTAGATAATGGAAGAGGAATCTAGGGTTTTAAATGGGTCCAAGCCAAGGAATTCTCTATACCAATCCTAGGAGAAGATTGGTAGAGAGTTTGCAGTTCGTGGCTAGCGAGAGAGAGAGCGAGATGGCTTGTGTTGCGTTCACGTTTTTTGAGAGTTTGACGAGAAGAGAGCGAGACGGAGGTGCGGGGGGTAAAGATCACGCGCGTTTTTTAGGCGTTTGGGTAAATTTGTTCTGTTTCGAAGCAGGGTTGGTCCTGCCCAGCTGAAAAAGTACGCGTACCCGCTGTCATCTACTTCTATTGGCAGGTACCTAGGTTGCGCCATCGTGGCGCGTGGTTTATATATGGATGGTTTCAAGCTTTATTTTCCGTGTTAACTTATTATTCTTATATAAGAATTTTCATGAAGAGGAGCGGAGCGGAGCACAGCAGGGCGTAACGTGTTTGGTTGACTTAACGCAAGAGTATCTATTCAATTTTAAGAATTATAACCTTTTGAGTAAATGAAAATACTATCATCATCTCTTTGTAATTAAGATTTAAGACTGATTGTTTGTTAAGTCTGACGTAGAAAGGTTGTTGAGACTGCACCGTGTGAACTCTGTGGAAATACTATCGTCGTCTCTTTGCAATCAACTATCTTGTCGAGAGGTAAAATTTTGACCCTAAATTACGTAATTTTTTTATATAAGAGAGAAAAGGAAACCGATTATATAACAAGTCGCGAGATACTAATTCTCGAACTATCCTCTAGGAGGAGTACATGATACCTAATAGGTGGATGGGCAAAATAAGTAACGTCGAGCTCAAAATGCTCTGCATAACCCGCTAGTCAATTCGCGCAACAGTTGCGCTCACGGTAGATGTGGCGTTGGACACTGTCCAATTCCGAGCAAGAAGCTCATCAATCCCTTGAATAATGGGATTACGGAGCGAAGACCTGTAGGACGAGGAGGAGAGGAGTTGGATGGCCACAGCCGAGTCAACTTCCAACTCAATCTGACGATATCTTAGATTCCACGCGAGTGTAAGTCCTGTAAATATGCCTCAGAGTTCTGTCGATACCAAAGAACACTATCCAAAATTATGGGTGAATCCGCCGAGCCAATAGCCTGAGCTGTCTCTGAGTAGTCCGCCAACGGAAGCCGAAGTGAAGGACCCGAAACAAGCACAATTCGTATTTAACTTGACCCACTTAAATTGAGATTTGCACCATCCGAGTAGTCGCTCTATTACGTAATTTTTACTTAACGTAATAGACTAGCGACTAGTACCGTGGAAACGAATGAAAAGACAATCCATTGACAAGTGTCCTATCTCATCTGTGTAATATTTATGAATTACACAAATACATGTCGCAGTCCTCTCCTGCTCTCTCTCTTTCTCTCTGTGGGGTGGATGAAAAGCAAAGGGAAATGCTTATACGTACGTACGTATTAACTCAGAGATCTAAAGATCATTTGCACGCAAATCTTGGTGAATTGAGTTTGATCGAAGAGAGAGAAATACGCTTAACGCAATATCACCAGTCACTTCAGTTAAGAAAAATGAGTTCATCGTATCGCGAACGCTGCGTAATATCACCAGTCACTATAGGATTTATGGTACGTATATGGTAATAAACTGAAACACCACCTTACCATTACCAAAAAAGATTAGACAAATTAGTTAAATTACAACTTGAACAAAATCAATGCCAATTCAATAACGTTTTATCTTTACCTAAAACATTGTATGGTCTGCTTAAGCCATGAAATCATAATATAAATAAAGATAAACAATAACAACAACAACAATAATAATAATTAAAATTAATAATAATGATACTAATAGTAGTAAAGATAATAACTAAATAATAATAATAATAGTTACTAAATCAAGCTAAATCCCTAAGAGATTAGTATTACCTATTTAGAAATTTGGGCTAACTATAAAATAAATTACAAGGGTCTCTTTACGAGGGATCTCTTATATGAATCCTAGCACACCAAAATTTTTTATTGTGGGTCAAGTTCTTAGTAAGTGCCAATATTGTCATATCATTTTTTATTATCTTTCCTAATTCTTTTTAGGCCTCTTTTTTTTTTCCTCTTACAGTTGTTGAGTATAATTCTCACATTTTCTTACTATAGCATCTAAGTGTCTCCTCTTAACATGTGATGTAGCTTATTGTAAAACAACTCAAAATAAATAGGCCTATAACTATAACAGTGGTGAGTATAGGTCAACCATACAGAGAGTATTCAGTTAGCTTTTATAATGAAAATAATTGGTGTTTAGGTTAGGGAGTTTGTTTGGTTTTTGAATAAAAAAAGTAAAAGGAAACTAAACAAATGAAAACAAATAAAGAAAATATTTAAAAATCATGAAAGTGATGAATTCGTTAGGGACTCAGTCATTGGTTCAATCTCAGCCTACACATAAGTAAACATAATTTATTGAGTTGTTGTTCTCATACCTCTCTCAGTAACTATTAATTGTAGGTTAACGATAAGCTTTATTAACCTCGATTTTTCCTTAGGTTGTGTTTAACTAAGAGGCGCTCATTAATTAAACCTAGTCGTTGTAGGAAAATCCCGGTGTGTGCATCACATACACGCAGTGCGGAAAACAAACAAAGTTCACGTACAACATATGATCATCCTACCTTTCTACCTTTCATTTTTATCTTTTAGTGATTTTTGTCCTAAACCATTCAAAGAAATTAAATGTCACTTTGACGAATGCTTCTTCTCCTTTCCACGTTATTCGTCTCCTTTATATATATACATATATATAGATGTATATATATATGTATAGATGTATATATATATGTATGTATATATACATATATATATATATATACACACATATACATCTATATATATGTATATAGATGTATATACATATATATATATATATATCACACTAGGGTCGGTCCTACCGGATTTCGGGTGTAGAAAAATACCAAAGACTTATTTCAGCAATATCAATGTCACGATCTCATCGGGACATATCCCGATCTCATCGGGATCCATTTAGTTCTATTGCTCTCCATATAATGGATCTCTATCTAAAACCATTTTATGAATTCTTCGAATCACTCTTATGCGTGTGACCCATTAGGTTCCCGATTATATTGACCACTTAGATTAACACTTAATCCAAGCAAGTCATGACCGGTGTCTAGCAATACATCATAACCCCCAATTGATCGAAAAGTAAGTGGTTTGACAAATAAATCCGTGTTCACCACAAACCATCTTGCGAACCCTCTCATAGATAATTGCTGTGCAATTCGTCCTTTCACCATGCTATACCCCACATGGTTATGAGTATGGACAAAGTGTCAACTCTCACTAGATTGATTACGTCAAATCTAGTCCAAGTAATATCAGTTCTCATCCTGGGACTTATTACTCTATATGTCAATGAAGACATTCTTCATGACATATGTACTCCGGCCAGAGATTTCCAAGTAATGACCCCGACAAGAGGCCATGGGTATCATCTTCTGCTATCACAAAAGCGGTGAATCCTCTATTGGCTACTCAATTACCTTTGAATACCTAAAGCTGTACCTAATCACCACCCTATGAGTGACCTCTGTAAGGCAACAAGAAATGGAGTCAAAGCACATAATCAGTATCCAAGATATCCTTGAGTACCTCAAGTCTGAGGATACTTGCACCATTGCTATGATGAGATTATCACTAACATTAGAATAGGACATCCATGTGATGATCTCATAGTAGGTCATCCAATGTACTTACTACCTCTAGTAAGCATCCAC
>JANVCL010000008.1:29176933-29195474 GCA_026546855.1 Erythroxylum incrassatum
AACAATTGTTCATATTAGTGAGCCATTCTTTTGTCCATTACTTTTTTTCCAACTTTTTATATTTATCATTCAATAAAATCATTTCTTTTTCTCCTGCTTATTACATTTTTGTCAATTCTATTCACCGTCCCCTTAAATTTTTTTATCGACTTATTATTCTGACTACACTTATACCTTTTTTTAAAGGTTCCGTGCTTATTCTTTGGTGCATTCTTCCACTGCTCAGGTTTGAACATTATTATTTTTTCTCAATTGTTCTTGACTCACATGACATTAGAGCAAAAAATCTTCAATGGTCAATAAAGTTACGGAATAATTTTGACATTTATACACTGATTTGTTTATTTTAATAGCATATATGGATTCCAGCTATTTCAAACGCAAAAGATATTTGAAGAATGCCATAAAAGAGACATAGGATCATCAAAATGAAATAGATGAATTACTTATTCGATACCATGAACGAAATAAAAAAGCACATAATAGTTCACATGCTCTTCGCTATATCGAGGTGTATGAAACTGCTCAAATGATAGAGATCGCCAACAATTTAAAACAAGTAGCCATCTAGATGAGAAAATTTTATGAGAGACAAATTAAAAAGTTTATAGATTAAGCTATCTTTATACTACAAATATTAGCACTAGACATGTAATTAAAATTTTTTTTGTTTCCCATTTCAATTTCAATTAAATGCACTAGGCATTTTTACTGCACATTTGCGCAGAATTACTATGCTAGTTCATGTTAGATAGACCAAGCATCATCTTATTATTAGATGTAGATAAGCGAATAGTGACAAAAAAGAGATAATAATTTAAAGCAACAATATTTTTAAAAATCAAGTAAATAGATATTAATAAATTTTTTGGGTCAAATGTAAGATATTGAACTTAACAATATTAATACAATAAAGAAATGAAATAAATATGGATCCTTATTAGAGTTGACATAATTTAATAAAAATGAGCAATTTAGTATATCAAGGCTATATTTAAAATTTGAGCTTAAAAACCTGTAATATTAGTATGTTTTAGAAAAATGAATGAGCTAAAAATCACTTTTTCTATATAAAATGAAACATATTAAAATCTTTTATAAAAAAGTTTGTTGTTAAATTTAAATGATATAAATTTAAATAATTAAAAAAAAGGCCCTTGGGCTTGAAGTTTGATCGAATCGAATTTCGAACTATGCGAAACTAAGTCGGACCTGAATTTAGGCCGCACGTCCCGAGCCAGGAATGGCGTAGACGATTGGCCAGGAATGGAGCATCTCATCCGTCGATAAGCTCACATATCTGCCGTACGTTTAACTTTCATTTGTGTACGGAATTCATGTTCTCTAAATGGCAGATTCTGATTGGTCAACTGCTCAACTCTGCGGATGAATATCTTTAGTCGTTGATGAGCGTGGGCGAGTTATTTAGCCATAAAAGTAGCCAAACTTTGACAGCTGGGATTCCATAACGTGTAGATGCATACGCAGGAGTATAATCATCTTTTTTCCATACTTTTCGCGTTCCGTTCTAGCTATTTGCCTTTCACTCTTCGTACAACATCGTGGATTGAGTCCCAGATATCTGATAGCCTGAAACAGTAGGGTTCAGTGTAGTTTACTGTAGTGTGTTTCCATTTCGTTCGTTCAGAAACAAGGCCCAATTTTTCTGAATCCCTGCCCCTTCTTGGTTTATGCGCTGCTAATGTATTCTCTTATTGGGCATTTGACAAAACTCACATCATCAATTTTCAGATGGGATTTGCCCAGGGGACGCACGAGTAATTTGGATTTGGTTTTGAAAATGATACCCATTTCTCTCTAGAATTCTCATCTTCCATAAACGACTGTTTTTGATTGGCAAATTTCAGAAGGAAATTCATCTTATTTTACGATTGATTCGGCAAGTTGATTGACCTAGCAACATTTGGTGTTCTTATTTCCTTTCCTTTGGCTAATTTTTCTGCTTCGCTCATCTGATGTTTTCTCCATACGATTGTACAAGAGCTCAAAAATAGACAAAGGAAAAGCTCAGATCAACAAGATCGTTCGCCAGAGATCTAGGGTTTGTGGAAGTTCCAACTTCCAAAGAAGAAGCCTAATGCTTCATGTGTGAAAAAGAAAACACATAGATGAAAAGTAAACGAAATACGAGGGAGGGATGAGATTTTGTGACAGTTAAATAATGCCACGTGGTCGCCTGTGTATTCAACTTTATTGCATCCAGTCGATTAGCTTCGGTCGCAAAACGGTTCACAAAATACGGCCCTAGAGACGGCGCTTCCCGGTAACGCAAGGTTGCTGTCACTTCTTTTCTCCATCCCTCTCTTTTATAATTGTCGTTACCAGGCCATTAATTATTGTTTGCTGCAATTTTTTGTGTTTGTTTTAAGGTTTCAGGTGCAGTTTGGTGTTCATCCCGATCCTATGATTTATTCTTTTGGCGTCCTGATATAGGTTTGTTTCCTTAGCTTAATTTACTCTCACAAAACGGGATCAGTTTGTGATTTTATTGCATTTCACATTCTTTTCGGATTTTTGGGTTAGTCTTAGTAGTCGACATTAACTGATTTGGGTTGGGTTTGCAATCTTTTTTGTTTTTCATCTTTTTAATTTGGACGCACTGAACTTGTGATTTGGGAGATGTATTACCATCATTCGGCGTGAGTTGTTTCTGTGTGGTTAAAATGCATGTAAAATGTTGTTGCCTGGAATCAGATTATTGTAACTAGGACTTGTGGTGCAATTCCTCTTGTATTTTGAAATAAACCCGTTGGGTTAGCGAATGGGAGAAGCTTTTCTTACGTCTTCTTTTTCCCTTTTATTTTGATACTGCCGAATTGAAGAGGTTGAGAAAAGAGCACATGCTTGATGTTAACATTTCAATGTTAGTTGTAATGGTTCTCTATTGCTTTCTAAGGTTCATCGTTCAAAACATGGCTTCATCTCTTTTCGTAGTTAATTCATCCAAATGTGATTCAACGTCCTTTCTGTAACAGTTTTATTACAGAGTACACCCGTCGTAATTAGTTTCAACTACATCGTGAGAAACACGCTGATATCTGTTTGTTACTTGCTCACTTTGTTGTGTATCTACATCATTTCCTTGAGTCTCGAACGTACGCTTCACTTACATTATTTTATTAAAATATTTCGTATTTTTTCCTTTTTCTTTTAATTGAATTGCTTGTTTTATTTACTTATTTGTTTTTACTTTTGTTTATTTATTTACTTACTTTTATCTTTTTTAATTTTTATTTATTTATTTTATTTTGTGTTTATTTTTATGTATATTATTATTTTTATTTTCATTTTTTTCATTTATGAAGACATTTGTTTATGTTTTTTTAACCCTTTTCAAAAACCTTTTTTTAGTAGCTCTATCGAAAGCAATTTCTCCACTATTTAAAATAAGGCTACGTATTTTTGGATTTCTTCAAACCTCATGTCTCAGCGGGATTTTTATTGGATTGTTGTTTTACATTTTGACTTATTATTATCTTTGTCTTCTGTTTTATCTATAGTGATCTGCTGCTTGTATTTTTGTCCATGTATGTTAGAGCTAAAAGGTAGTACTTTTCTTTATCACATTAACTTTGTATGAAAATGCTGTTATTTATGTCAGTGAATGGGTTATGGCTGATTCATTACCATTATCTGGCGATAAAAGGGAGAGCAAGCTGTGGAAAGGGATATTTGCTGTGGTTGGAATAATGAGCACTCTTGTTATCTATGGTGTTCTACAGGTAATTTAGCTACATTTACAAACTTATATTGGGTAACATTTTTTCATTTGTGTCTGGTAAAATCAATTATTGCACACTGGTTAATAAACATATTATGGAAACTACAAGATATATCTTGAGATAAATTACATACTTGCATATAATTGCAACAATTACATACTCACTTTACATACTCATGTGACATATGCAACATGGTTCTGCATGAAGTGTGTGGGCACGAATGTATATATGTTTCTGACTAAGGGCAACAAGCAAGACTGATTAGGGAGGTTCCATTTATCATTTGAATATAACATCAAGTATTTTGGTGCTTAATTATAAAGGAAACTGTGCTGGAGGTGGACTAATCTTGTATTTGTTTTGGATCAGAGTTTTAACCTCAGTCAGTATAAATGCCTTCAGCTGACTTGTCATCTTGTTTTTGGGTGGTAATGGAAGACTAGTTGTTAATACATGAGGAGAATAGTGATTTTGCTTTTAGCTTCACCTTGTTGTGAGAACACATTTCTATGCATCTAATACTCGTGTATGTGATAATTAATATGCTGTTTCTTTTCTTTTTGTGATATTATTGTTTTATCCCACTCATAGCTTGAATATATTCAGGAAGAGTTCACTTGCAATTCTTTATTTTGTAGGAAAAGATAATGAGAGTGCCATATGGAGCTAACAAAGAATATTTTAAGTTCTCCTTATTTCTAGTTTTCTGCAACCGCATCACAACTTCTGTTGTCTCTGCTGTTGTTCTATTGGTAAGAAATATTGTTGATCAATTTATGTTTGATGCTCTATTTTTCTATTTAAGTTGGTCATTGTCACTGTCTGGACTAGGAATGTTAGGTGAGATATATAGTGCACCTGCCATTTAAAGGAGAGGGAAAACTGTGGATATGACATAATGCAAAACTTATTTGAGAAAAGTTTTGTGTACCTTTTAGGTAAGGAGAAAGGCGTTGGATCCTGTTGCTCCAGTTTACAAGTACTGTGTCATTTCATTATCAAACATTCTGACCACAACGTGTCAGTATGAGGTAAGTTTCCTTTTCAAGGTGATGCCTAAAAGATATATGGAAAATCTCCTTATCACGAACAAGTTTTCTGAAAAATTAATTTAAGATAGAAGTTGTCATGCTTATCCTATTCCCATGGTCAACATTATGCTATGTTGATAATACAGATCCAGTTACAATATGTGCCGTTTGCAGGCTCTTAAATATGTCAGTTTTCCGGTTCAGACTCTTGCAAAGTGCGCCAAAATGATTCCTGTCATGGTAAGTTTGATTAGCTATAAATCATTGCGGAACTTGTCATTCAAATTCTTAGACAACAACAGTTCTTCGGTCCTGTTTTTCACTTGTAATAGGTAATTAATATTTGTGAACTTGCCTCTTGTTATTTCAACTTCTTCTATAAATCTTAACTTCAGACAAAAGTGCAATTTGCATTATCTGTTCCTGCTCATGACAATGTTCCTTATCATCATAAAATAAACCAGTCCACTTTAATAATTTTGCACATATTAAGTGATCAAGTGTAATCTGTTTAATGAAAGAGATTCTTAACTCATTAGACCACATTGTGCCTGTAACCTATTTCACATGCTTGGGTAATTAACATCACTGTTTGATTGTTTGGATAGCTAAGTTCCACAACCACTTGTGGTTTGTCACATGCCTGAATATTTGATATGGCTTGTCAATGTAAGTAGTTTAAGCAAGGATTTAGGAGTTTGTTGCACATAGTCATGGCCTACTAAGATTTGCCCCCTTTATGGTTATCATTAGAAAATCTTCTTGGTGAATGGCATTACAGTTGTCATAATAGTCTACTCTGAACAACATGAAAAGTACTGATGCAGTAAGTAGTAAAAGATAATTTTGGTTGCATAATAAGTTTTGATTGTTAAGACTTTCGATAAAAATTGTGGACCACTTGCTTGTAACTTTTGGCCTGCAATTTGACCATCAGCTTAGCATTTAGTTTACAACTTGCTCATTTGGGTTTGTATTGTTTTGTGCAGATCTGGGGAACTGTCATCATGCAAAAGAAGTACAAGGGAATGGACTACCTGATAGCTTTCCTGGTGACCCTAGGTTGTTCAATTTTCATTCTGTTTCCGGTAATTATGGTGATCTGTTATCCAGCTATGTAACATCATTCTAGCATCTACTTATTACTCTATATCCCTTTAGGAGTGGTGACATCATCAACTGGTTATCAACTTTATTTATTTTCTTTTAATTTCATCCACTACATATGTGGTTTTGTCTACTAAACTTAGTCTAACTTCGTTATTTGGTGCAGGCTGGTACTGATGTCAGCCCATACAGTAGAGGAAGAGAAAACACTGTTTGGGGAGTTTCTCTAATGCTTGGTTATCTTGGGTATCAATAGAAACTTAGTACTTTTTATCATACATTAACAGAGTGTTTGCTAATGATGACATAAATTGGATGAGTTGAATAAGACCTATAATAGTAGGCACCATTATATAAAACTACATGAAATATCTCCTTGTGTGGCTGCTTATTGTAGGAAATATGATCATAGTTCATTTTTATATTTTACAACTTTTTTAAAACTAATTTATTGTTTGGATAGGGAAATGTTGAATTGAGCAGTATTTAGTATTCAAGAGAATACTGAATAGTCTCTTTAAGTTTTTAAATTCTAATTTCTGTTGAGAGTGGTCATAATGTTGTGCTGGCATTAAAGTTCTTGTTTATGCATTTAACAGATTTGATGGCTTCACAAGCACATTCCAGGATAAACTATTTAAGGGTTACAATATGGAAATACACACACAGATTTTTTACACAACAATGTGTTCTTGTCTTCTGAGCTCTGCGGGTGAGGGTCTGATCTAACCCAATCTCTCCCTCTTAAAGTTGTCACTGATCTTAGATTTATCGTCTGCTTTGTTTAGTTTAGATGGACTGGTGATAATTTACGTTCGTAGTTATAGGTCCCTTGGAAATGTTTTTTTTTTCAATTTTCAAAAGCAATAACATTTTCTATAATTTCGTGATTTTGCATAGACGCTAGGATTATTCTTATGACACTCAAAATTTTACAGCCTGGAGTTGGAATGTTCACTACGATCTATCAATGCTCCTATTGAGCAAAGTAAGAACTACGTGTCCAATGAAGTAGATACCAGTAATAGCATTTGCAAACATTAAAATTTTCATCGTCTTGCTGTTTAAGATAAAGAAGTTTTGTGTCATTGGTTGTTGACTGAATTGTTTAACTCCGTTTCTTTCATTGTAGGCCTTATTTTGCAAGGACATTTAACCCCAGCATTAGACTTTGTTTATCGGCATCATGACTGTCTATTTGACATAGCGTTGCTTTCTACTGTAAGCCATCTGCTCTTGACTTAAGTGACGAAAACCAAACATTATTTTCTTTTCCTTTTTTTTTCAGTTATATAGCCCATGATCTTGATGGATAAAATTCTATGCAACATCTGAGGAATGATAATTGTTCCGTACAGGTAGCGACTGCTAGTCAATTTTTCATTTCTTACACAATCCGCACATTTGGTGCACTCACCTTTGCTGCCATAATGACTACAAGACAGGTAAAAATATAATAATCTCTTACAGAACTGATAATCATCGTCTTCAAGCCCCTCCCTTTCCTGTCCTGCTTTTGACAATATTTTACCTTTCCTTATTCTTTTTTCATTCAAGCTGGTGAGCATCATGCTATCATGCCTTTGGTTTGCTCATCCTCTTAGCTGGGAACAATGGATTGGAGCTGTATGTTTTGCGATCTCCATGTGTTGATGTTATTAAACTTTCTCCTTCTTTGAGATGTTCTTTTATTCTTCAATTTAAACTCCTCTACGTTGCCTTACCTTTAACAGGTTGTCGTCTTTGGCTCTCTGTATGCTAAGAACTTACTCAGAGCTGCATCTCCAAAGCCCCCGACCTCAGACCAGGCATGAAATGGAGCTTCCAGTCCCATAAAGCAAAACCCTTGGCGTTTGTTTGATTGTTTTATAGTTTTTGGATTTTTACTGCCTCAAAATTTTCAATGTGAGGTAGATATGGTTATTGCAGAAACATCACAGCGACAGTCTAGAATTTTTATGCAAGGCTCAAAGGGATGGTTTATATGAGTCTAGATAGCAAGACATGCCAATCACAAAAGCATCTCACTGAAATGTAGTTGATAGATTTTTTTTGGGAAACAAAGTCACACAGCAATTTTGTGTAGAGATTATTTTTATTTATTTATGAAAGGAAACTGAAATTCTTCTCTACTGTCTCCATATATTGAATACACTAATATATAGTCATTTGTCCAAATCAGAATTATAGCTATTAATCAACTGTTCACAGGTATATCAAATCTTATAAAAGATAAAATGTTTTGATTTTCTAACACATTCTCACACTTGAGAATTAATGTCTTTCGTTCCAGCTTGCTAGTTGTCGACTAGATTTATTGCCATAATTATTAGATTTGATTATATTTCCTTGTATCATTTAGGAATTGACACCTGTAGTAATATTTTCTTGATTTCTTCCTGTAATTGAGAGATTTGACAGTTGACATAGTTTCCTAAATAGTCCTAGGCCTTAGTGTATAAACTATAAGATTTCTTTACAAGACATCTCAATTCACTGATAGAAACACTTTTGGTTTCTTTCTGATTTATTTTCTTAATGGTAGCAGAGCCTTGTCTGATTTAAGGGCCTATTCTTTCCTCTACAATTTCTTTTTTTCTAGTAGTTCTGTTCGGAGTAATGCTCTGGTTGATTATGTATTCACCTAAAAATCAAGGCTTTTTTAATCTCACTGCCCACCTAGCTTATTGTAGAATCGATCGGTGACCCTCTTTGTGGCAATCATGACATCGCCAGCGCCGCCACTTGCCACCACTCATTGCCATAGTTTGTAAGCCTCTACCTTGCGTGAGCTCCATATGTCACCCCTTTAGTCATTTTTTTTGCCTCAGTTCTAAGTCCACTAGTGTTGCCAGCCCCTGTACATCTTCCTTGTGGTGTCAAAACTCCGGTAACCTATCGGGAAATACGCCAGAAGCCTTTGTTTGCCTCTGAATTCTATCTATCAATACTGTTGGCATATTTCTTTGTTTGTCCTTAGTGATTCTAAAGAAGATGGATGAAAAAAGGTAATTCTTTCAAGTTTTGATAATCCTTCACTTTAAATCAGCCCTATGAAATTTGATGGAACTAATTGTCTTGCTTAGTCAAAATCTTGTTTGTTGTCATCAAAGCTACAGGATTACAGGGTTACGTTAATTGTGGTAATAAGAGACCCGATGCCAATAATTATGATTAGAATCAATAGGAGTCCGAGAATTCCCTCGTGATGTCTTGGCTCATTAATTCAATGAAACCAAAGATTTCTTGGACATATCTATTACTTGACAGAACAACAAACATGGAAAATTGCTTCTCTGTCTTATTCTAAAATAGGTGATAAAGTCCAAATTTTTTATCTTTGTAATAAACTGCACAACATGAAGTAGGGAGGTATGACTTTATCGCAGTACTTTACAGCACTAAGTGGATTGTGGCAAGAACTGGATTATTATAAGGACTTTCAAACAAAATGCTCAAATTAGGGGCAAGGTTGTGTACTACTAGACCTCCCCAGACTCCACGTGTCAGCGGGATTTCTACTGAGTGTTGTTATTATTTTTTTCAAACAGAATGCGCAAAAGATGATGCTAAATTCCCAAAAATGATAGAGGAGGATTGAGTGTTTGACTTTTTAATGGGTCTCAACCCATAATATGATCATATACAAGGTATTACACTTCGAAAAGATCCCTTCCCTTCAGTACAGTATGCACATTCTCTCGTTCAGCAAGAAGAGAGTAGAAGAAATGTTATGCTACATACAACTATTGTTGAGAAAACGGGATTAGTAACTAGTTTTATTGAGAAGCCAAAACCTGCAAATACCTCATCTAATAAGGATTACTTGCTGTTGGACTCCAAACGTTTCTCATGTTTTGCTTTGATGTTTTGGTGGATTAGAGATTATGAAATGGGAAGAATTAAGGTGAAAGTTTGAAGTGAAATAAAAGCAAAAATGAAGTTGAATATGTGTAGTAAGTTGATGAAGGATATGTATATGTGAATATGTTCTGTTATTAGTGCTTGTGATTAATCATGGACTATAATTTCTTTATGGATGATATTTATTTGAAATGAAGTTGAGAATGAGGAGTAAATGAAGTAGAAAAGGTAATCTTGGTATGAGTTATGTTAAGGAAAGATTTTGAAACAAATTGGTAGTTGATCTGGAAAATGTTCACTGAGTATACTTCAATCTTTTAGCCACAACTTTTTCTCTGGTTATCCAAACGAGATGATTCTTGATTTGGATTAAACTAGAAACATATGACTATATTTCTTATGGAGACATCAAATTTAAATTCTATCTCTAAGAATCTCAAAAATTTGTCATGAAGTTGAGAATTGGTTGTAGTACATTGGTGGAGGAATGTAAAGTTCATATTCTAACTTTAGGGGAAAAACTGGACTAATTTAGACTAAATTATTCAAAGTTGCCTTCTAGAATGTTGTAGCTTATCTTACTAACTTTCCAGCGATACATAGTATAAAATGTTTGGGCATAGGAGTCAAAAGGTCCTGGTCTTTAGAAGGGGAGATGCTTAGGAGTGTTAAAGTTGTATAGTCTGTAAAAGACGCTTCGTCTGTGATGACGTCATGTTGGATGATGTCATTTCATCTAAGACTTTGCACCGTCTTAAGTTGACTCCATTCGTCTAGTTTATCGCATTCATCTGCTCCGCCTTTGTCTACCTTGTGGCATTTGTCTGCTCTGCCTTCATCTGTTCTGCATTCATCTGCCTTGTGGCATTCGTCTGCTTGGTGGCATTCGTCTGCTCCGCCTTTGTCTGTTCCATATTCGTTTGCTTTATGGCATTCGTCTTCTGTTCCGCATTCGTCTGCTTGGTGACATTCATCTGCTCTACCTTCGTCTGTTTCACATTCGTCTGCTTTGTGGCATTCATTTGCTTTATAGCATTAGTCTGCTCTACATTCGTCTGCTTCTTTGCAATCGTTTTCTTTTCAGCATTTGTTAGCTTCTATGCATTTGTCAGCTTCTCTGCATTCGTCTACTTTTCCACGTTTGTCAACTTCTCCGCATTCATCTGCTTTTCCACATTCGTCTGCTTTTTTGCGTTTGTCAGCTTTTCCACATTCGTCAGCTTTGTAATGACTCATGTGCTTTCTGTTTTCTCTACAGTTGACCTCCGCTTCTTCTGTGCACTGTCCTTCTTGAATCGTCTGGTCAAAGTGTTGACCTTCCAAATGATAGAATCTGTCTTCAAGACTTTCACAAAAGTTGTAGATCTTAAAGTCCCCTTTCAAACCATGCAAAGAACACCTTAATCCAATATCTCTAGGGAAAGTTACGGCAATTTTCCCAATCCTGTATAGTCTCATGATATCACATCGTTTGTAAGTGACATCATATCGTTTGTTCCTATTTGGACCCTATAGATGATCGAATTTGTCTTTGAAGTCTACATGAAAGTTTTAGGTCTTGAAGTCTTCTTTCAAACTATATAAGAATGATCTTGATTCGACATCTATATTGAAAGTTATGTCAATTGTCCCGATACGGGTTCAATATGATTGAGGACCAAATCTTGTTTGATTCTTTCGACCATAATTTTGTTATCCAACATCCAAATGAAGTGATTCTTGAACCCATAGATTTTCTAACACATTTCTTTTTATGTCTCCATGAAAGTTATAGCTTTTGATGCTAATTTGAAAGGGATTGATTGAATCAAGGTAAGGGTATTGATTGGAGGTGTATGAATTGGATGTTTTCTGAACATACTTCGGTATTTTGATGATTTTTAATTTGTGGGAAACTAGAGACATAAAATTGCAATTCAATCCCTAATATTTTCAAATTCTGGATGGAAGTTGGGAATAGTGTACTGTTTCAGTCTAATAACAATGTGAAAGTGTTTATGGTAATACTTCAGTTTTCTGAACCAAATTAGATGATTTTTGTGTCATTAGAAACTTAAGACAAGGGGAACTTTTTCTGAATTTAGGTGTTAAGGTTATAGAAATGTTCAAGGGTACTTTTGGCAAGACACTTAAGCATAAAAGACATAAGGCATAAATGGAAGGGAAAACGGGACATTTCTCAATCATTAAGGGCATAATTGGAAGAAGAAGTGTTGTCTTGCTTTTAAATGAAGAAGAAAAACGTGAATTGAGGGATAAAAGAAGAGAATAACGAAAATGAGAAAGAAAGAGAGTTTGGTGGTTTGAGAGAGTTGAGCTAGGGTTTAATTCTTCTTAGTCTTTAAGAAAGATTTCGAAGTTTTTCAAGAAGAGAAAAAGGAAGAGAAAGAAAGGAGCTTCCATTTGAGCTAAAGATCCCTTCATTTGGTGAAGAATGAAGGTAAGATCATTTTGAATCTTTTGAATTTTTTAAAGGATTTTAGTTCATGGAGTTTAGAAAATGTTTGGGTTTAAGTATTATAGATTTAGTTTTAATGATTTTGCATTGTGGGATTTTCCATTGGGTTCCTATTGAAGGAGACTTGGTTTGTTTTAGGGAACCAAGAGAATCCTACCCAAGAGCAAGGGGAAAGACAACCTTGACTTGGATTTTTGCAAGCAAATTAGGTGATTAATATATTTATGGCTATTGTGTAAATGGGCAATGTGCCTATGTGTGTGTATATGTTTGAATTGTTAAATTGTAAATTCTATAATGTGGAAAATGCATTATGATATGTTTTATGTCATGCCTTGAAATATGTCACGGCATTTTGTATAAATGAAAAGAAAGGAAAGAGCATGAAAAGTATGATGAAATGATTCGAGCATTTAATAAAATGATTTTGATAATGATTATATGCTTCTGTTTGGGCGAGAGTGGAACCATTTTGATTGTCACATGCACGTTGACAAGAGCCTTCTCCCGGCTGCCCGCTTGTGGCTTATGAGCTCCGAAAATGGACTCATTTTGTTCATGGGGTAAACTTCGGTTTCTCCATTCTATTTCCGTGGAACCGTCGAGCCAATTGGTTGTGCATTGCATATTCGATTTGTCAAGTATGACGTATATTTGAGTGTTAAGTTTTAATGGATGAATCTTCATGATATGTTTTATATGGTGACATTGGATGGTAGAATTGCTAGATTATATGGGATATACATGCATACTTTGATATATTCATATATATATATATGTGTGTGAGTGTGTGTTTGTGCTTGAATTGTATGGCTCGTTGCCAATGGCTATAAATATATAAGCCACTGAGCTTCACAGCTCACCCTATTACCTTCCGCTCCGCAGGTGAAGAAAAAGCATAACAGCATTGATCCTTGCAAAGTTGAGCAAACACCAAGAATAGAGACTTTTGTAATTAAGTTAGTTTAGAAACTTTGGTATCTAGAATCATATTAAGCATAAGCATTCAATTGTATCATGTGTTTTTTTGTATTGTGTATTTTGTATTAAGCCAAAGGAGTAGTTTTAGAAATGTAAAGATATTATGGAAACAAGCATTTTAATCTGTAGTGGGCCCAAGTGGTTACTGAAACTCTGATGTGTTCAATAAGGTTTACATCTTTTGTGATTTAAATGGTTTTTAAATAAATCGGGTCGTTTTAATTATCGATTTCTGCATATACGTTTATTATTTAAGAAAATTCGCAATGAGATTTGACCTTTTACTGATTCCAAATGTTGGGCTCCGAAAGTAGAGTCCAGCATTGTTTGGTATCAGAGAGAGGTTATGTGTTTGTTCATTTCGTATGATTCCGAATGATGGTCTTCGAAAGCAGAGTCCAGCATTGATTGGTATCAAAGAGAGGTTATGTGTTTGTTCATGTCGTATGATTTAGAATGATGGGGCTCCGAAAGCGGAGTCCAACATCTTCTTCCAATTATGCCCTTAATGATTGAGAAAATGTCCCATTTGCCCTTCCATTTATGCCTTATGTCTTTTGTGCTTAAGTGTAATGCCAAAAATATCTTTGAACATTCTGACATAACACTTTCTTCTAGAAAAATGTTCCCCATTGTCTTAAGTTTTTAATGACACCAAAATCATTCAATTTGGTTCAGAAATATGAAAGTTAGGGCCCAAATATTTTCAGACTGTTATTAGACTGAAACAGTACATTGTACTCAACTTTCATCCAAAATTTGGAAAGTCTTAGGGACTGACTTACAATTCACTTCCTTCAGATAATTTGTAGCTCTATGTCCCTAGTTTACCACAAATCAGAAATCATCTCATTTGGAGCTCTACCAATCAAGAATTCATCAAAATACCGAAGTATGTTTAGTAAAACATCCAATTCATACTCTTCCAACCGATACCCTTACTTTGATTCACTCAATCCTTTTTAAATCAACATCAAAATCTATACTTTCATAAAGAGGTAGAAAGAATTGTGTTAGAAATCTATTGGTCTAAAAATCACTTTGTTTGAAGGTCGGATGCTGAAGTTATGGTCGAAAGAATCAAACAAGGTTTTGTCCTCAATCATTTTGAACTTGTCTCGGGACAATTGGCATAACTTTCACTACAGATGTCAGATAAAGGTAATTCTTCAATGGTTTGAAAGAATACGTTGAGATCTACAACGTTCCTGAAGGCCTTGGAGACAAATTCTATCATATGAAGGGTAAAAATGGACCAGACGATAGGGTCAGATGAAACCAGACGAATTAGGAAAATTACGATAACTTTCCCTATAGATATCAGATTAAGGTGTTCTTTGAATGGTTTGAAAGAGGACTTCAAGATTTACTACTTTGATGAAGATCTAGAAGACAAATTATATCATCTGAAGAGTCAAAAATGGACCATACGATAAGGTCAGATGAAATCAGACGATGGGTCAAACGAATTGGAAAAATTGTCATAACTTTCCCTATAGATATTGGATTAAGCTGTTCTTTAGATGGTTTGAAAGAGGACTTCAAGATCTACAAATTTCATGAAGATCTAGAAGACAAATTCTATCATATGAAGTGTAAGAAATGGACCAAACGCTAGGGTCAAACGAAACTAGACGAAGGGTCAGACGAATTATGCACCAGATGATACGACGTCATCACCAGACGATATGATGTCATCAGACGATACTTCATCACAGATGATATGACGTCATCACCAGATGATATGATGTTATCAGACGATACTTCATCACAGACGATATGATGTCATCAAACAATATGACGACTGCAATGTCTAAAAATTTCATACTATATACCGTTGGAAAGATAAAAGAAAGGCCTACAATTTTCTAAAAGATAGCTTTATCTAAATCTATCTAGACCATTCCAGAATTTCCCCTGAAGTTAGAACACGAATTTTACATTCATCCACCAATGTACTACACCCAATTCTCAACTTCATGACAAATTTTGAGATTCTTAAAGACAGAATTTAAATTTGATGTCTTTATAAGAAATGTGACCATATTTTTCTAGTTTAATCCAAATTAAGAATCATCTCGTTTGGATAACTAGAGAAAAAGTTGTGGCTAAAAGATTGAAGCATACTCAGTTAACATTTTCCAGATCAACTACCCATTTTGTTTCAAAATCTTTCCTTAACACAACTCATACCAAGATCACCTTTTCTACTTCATTTACTAATCATTCTCAACTCCATTTCAAATCAGTATTATCTATAAAGAAATTATAGTCCATGATTAATTATGAACACCAATAATAGAACATACACATATATACATATCCTTTATCATCTTGCTGCACATATTCAACTTCATTTTCGCTTCCATTTTACTCCTAACTTATACCTTAACTCTTCCCATTTAAAAATTTTCACTCATTTGTTCTTTACTTATGACTAATCGCCAAACATTTCTCATTTAATAGTTCTAACTTTTAAGAAAAGCTTAGGATCCAACAATTCCCCCTTCTACAGAATTTCATCCTCGAAATTCTTACCTAAGTAATCAAACAATTGGAGATAATGTGGTCTTATGTTTTCCTCAATCTCCTAAGTAACTCTTTCACTCGAATAATTTCTTTCGAATAACTATAGTCAAAAGTCTCACTTGGTCTTTCAATTACTTATTTAATCATTCACTTTCTTAATGAGTTCCTCATTATGTTTCAAATTACTCACCATTTTCTCACTTCCTGTATCGGTATCACCCATACGAGATTGATATCTCTTAATATACTCACATATATCATATTACGAACCGAAAACATCTTTGTTGGTAATACTAACTCATATTCAGGAATCCAATCATATAGTTGGATACTTTACATCAAACAAAATACATACATTCTCAATAGCATACTCTATCACTTATGCTTTAGTCTCCATCAGGAATAGGATTCTAATATCTACTTTTGATTCATTAATAGTCATTCATTCCTCGAAATGGAACATTTAATTCACTCGATATGATTAGATAAAACATCTCTATGTCAAAAAGACTTCTTACCTGAATCACCTACACCATTTCCATGATCTTTATCAATCAACTATGCTCAACAATGTTGTTTCAGCCATTCTTAACACCTCAATATGATCAATTTCAACTGTTCATGATACTTCAATAATTTCAAAAAAAATTTGTCACACTACACATGATTAAATATACTTTGTAATAAAGCTCAATGAAATAAGAGGCATATCTGTTTACTCCTATACCATATCCAAATATAGATCTGGTATCTACTCAATCACATTATTCACCAATGTAACCACATTATCAGATGTGTACTCCTACTAACTGATCATCACAACCTTGAGAACTTCTACATATACCACTATCACTTGCTTCATTTCCATACGTACGTTCTTAATCAATTTAAAAGCATAAACGCATGGCCATCTTAACATTCTGATGTCGAATACACTAACACAATCTTATACCGGATCATAACTCTTATCACACCAATTAAACAATCATTTTAAATTCCAAGGTCAACCTTTCCATTCCACTTTACTTGTACACCTTAAATTGTGTCATTCCCACATATCCACAATGAAATTTCATTACCATACTCACTAACATAACCCAAAATACTGAGTCAATGTCTAATTTATCGGACTACACCATAATTCTTATTTCCAAATATCCATAAGGTTTCCTTATCTTATACTGTTGCAATTACTAGGATTCTATACTCATCAGTGCCCTTCTCTAATGGTGAGGAATTAGGTGTAGCAGATCCTTGGAAAACTCCTCATGTTCCTTAACGAGGTGACATTTTACTCCTTCGATAAGACACTATCTTTCAGCTTACTTTCATTTTAATCTTATTTCCTATAGGTATGCATGATATGCATGTCACTTAATGCAACACATCCTATCATAATACAACAATTAATTACATAGCCTACTAATTCATAGCACTATACATTCTAAGCCTAGGAAAAACCTAAGCTCTGATACCAACACAATGCTGGACCCCACTTTCGGAGCCCAACATTTGGGTCATAAGATGACCGAATCTCATTGTAAATTTTCTTTAACAATAAATGCATATGCAGAAAGTAGATAATCCAACGACCCGATTTATTTAAAACAAATTTAGTTACAAAAGATGCAAACATTATTAAGCACATCAGAGTTTAAGTAATCACTTAGGCCCATTATAGAACAAAATGTTTCTTTTCATAATATCTTTACGTTACAAAACCACTCCTTTGGCTTATTACAAAAACAAAATATACATGATACAATTGAATGCTTGTGCTTAATATGATTCTAGATATCAAAAATTTCTAAACTAACTTAATTACAAAAGTCTTTATTCTTGGTGTTTGCCAAACTTTGCAAGGATCAATGTTGTTCTGCTTTTTCTTCACCTGCGAAGTGGAAGATAATGGGGTGAACTGCGAAGCTCAATGACTTATATATTTATAGCCATTGGCAACGAGCCATACAATTCAGGCACACACACATATATATAATGTGACAAAGTATATACATATATCCCATTTAATTTAGCAATTCTATCATCCTCAATTCGAGCTCAAAATTTCATAATTTGAATGTCATCACATAGAACATATCATGAAGATGCATCCATCAAAATGTAACACTCAAATATGCATTATACTCAAAAAATAAAAAAATGCAAATGCACAAACATATGGCTCGAGGGTTCCATGGAAACAGAATGGAGAAACCAAAATTTACCCCATGAACAGAATGAGTCCATTTTTGTAGCTCATATGCCATAAGCGGGTAGTCGAGAAAAGGCTCTTGTTAATGTGCACGTGACAAACAAAATGGTTCCACTCTCGCCCAAACATAAGCACATAATCATGCTCAAAATCATTTTATCAAAAGCTCAAATCATTTCATCATACTTTCATACTTTTCATGCTCTTTCCTTTCTTTTCATTTATACAAAATGCCATGAAATATTTCAAGGCATATCATGATCAAAGTCACAATTAAATTATATCAAAATGTCATACATCTTTCAATGCATAACATAAAACACATCATAGTAATTCACAATTTAGCAATTCTAGCATATACAAACACATAGGCAAAATGTCCATTTACACAATAACCATAAATATATTACCCACCTAACTTTTCTTGCAAAATTCGAGTCAAGGTTATCTTTCCCCTTGTTCTTAGATAGGATTCTCTTGGTTCCCTAAAACAAACCAAGTCTCATTCAATAGGAATCCAAAAGAAAATCCCACAATGCAAAATCACTAAAATTGATTCTAAAATACTTAAACCCAAGCATTTTCTAAACTCCATGAACTAAAATCCTTCCAAAAA
>JANVCL010000008.1:29238188-29263698 GCA_026546855.1 Erythroxylum incrassatum
GGAAAAGAGCATGAGAGCTTCAGTACTCTCTTTTTCATGTGTTGGTATTGATTTGTAATCTGTGTATGAACTGGGAAGGAGTATGTGTATGAGTCTTTTAATTGTTGGGTTTGTGCTTTGGGGGAGCTCTCTGGAAAGTTTACTAAGGTTTATGAGCTATTTATGATGTGTTAAATTGGTAGGTGTGAGTCGTTGGTATTAAATGCAGGTGCTGTCTAAATGACAGATTTGTAACAGGAAGCTTTGAGTCCACTTTTGACCCTTAGAGAGATGGAGTTTAGGTCGGTAATCTCATGAAAATTGTAGAGCTCTCTTTTTTCTATGAAATAGGCACAAATTTTGTCGAATTTGGAGTTCAGAGTCAAAAGTTATGGAGGTTTGAAGATTTGATGTCAATCTGATTTATCGCCCGAGCGACTGCGCGCGCCCAGCACTTGATCGCTCGGCAATCGCCGAGCGTGCGCGCTGGGCGATTTTGGGCGGGCAGTTTCTCCAGGTTGTTGGCCGACTCGATCTTCCTTCACTCTTTTGGCTCTAACTTTTTTGTCCGACCTCCGATCGACCTGATTTTTGAAGCGATGGATTTCTAAGACAATTTCCTATCTTTCCACACTCGATTTATCAGTATTGTTTTTAAATTGAAAAAGGTGGTTTGAAACAAAGTAGAGCGATCGGTTGACAAAGTCTGAATATACTTTACTAATTTTAAAATATCCGGAGCTATGAAGCTCGGATCGAGGCGATTCTTGTTTTAAATTAAACAAGAGGCATAAAGCCCCAAGTTTTATGAAGGACCCGATTGGCAATTTAGTCTCCTAGATTTTCAAATTTTATTATGGAGTCGGTAGAGGGTTAGTTTTCACTGTTTTCTTTAAGATAGTATTTTTTTTAACCATAACTTCTTCATTTCTAACCCAAATTGCTCGTTTTCAGTGGCGTTAGAATTGTTAGAACAAAGGGAGCAAAATTTTCTTAAAAAACCGATCCGAACTTTCTATTGGAGGTTTCCCTTATTTGTGGTCAGTATTATTGTCGGTTTGGGTCTTCTTCGCTTGTGTGGGTCCGAATGTTGGGCCTCGGAGACGGGGTCCAACAAGGAAAGCACAACCTTCTGATGGAACTATGATAGACAATTGAAACTAGAGGGATGCCATCAGTCCCTTCATCTTAGGTACTTTTAGTTTTTAACAATTCGTGACAGTAAGACAATCCCAGTCCTCTGTTGGAGTCTTAAAGAATCAGAAGCAAGTATACGGTTTTAACCAAAGAAGGATAGGTGAGAATTATGAGGGAATATGATGATGAGCTCAGGCGTGGGACTAAGCTGTTAGGGATAAAAGGGGTAATGGGGACGTAAGGAGCAAGGGCAAGAGCTGCACCTTTATCTTCCTCGGTAAATCACCAAAGAACATTCCACCTTTCACCAAAAATGGAAAATGCAGCAAAGAGGCTTCTCTCATGCAAGGTAGACGAGAACTTCCGGTTTTTGACGTGGAACTGAGTGTGAACTTCTGGTTTCAGCCGTGTAAATGATAGTGTATTTAATATATTTCTTTACTATGGTATTTTGTAAATGTTTTGTGTAGTTGGTTAGATGTGCCTTCCTAAAAGGTCATCTTGGTTGGTATATTTGTGTAGGCAGGATGCTGTGGTTGGTTCTTCATAGGGAACTATTTTTGTAGAGTTCCTCGTGTTCTTAGGTTAGGTTACCTTTCTGCTATTGGAAGGGGATGGCCTTCAAGGCAACCCCATGTTTTGTAAATAAACCCTTTTTTATTAATTTAAATTTCTAATTTACCCAGAAAAAGGATCAAAATTATTTGTAGTTGTACGAAATGAATATGTACAATTTTTGTTTGCAAGTTATAATTATATCAATAAACACTACATATTTATTGTTCCTTTTATTTTTTTCTCCATAAAACATAGTGAGAGGGAACCATATGGATAAGAGAATGATAGGATCACACTATACAAAGTCACTCTCTATAAGGAAGGTAAATGGTGGATATCAGAAGAAGCAGAAAAAATTTGTGCAAGTATAAAGATTTGTTTAATATTTTACTTCATTTATTATTATAGTAGTAAGTAATAATATTTGGATTGAATTTTTTTAATTTTTGAATAAGATGCAAGAGTTATTAAAGAAATCTATGTCTGAGGGGGATCAATTCAGTATAGAAGACATTTGTAGTACTATACTTGATACACATTTTAGTTATGTTAAAGATCCTGGCTATGACCCTAAACCAAATATTTCAACCTCATCAAATAAAACAATAATTCAAAAACTTCAAGAGGAAAACCAGGTGTTTAAGGTTGAATTACAAGAAACTTGAACAAAATTAGCAAAACATGATAACTTATTTAGAAGACTAGTTAGTTCAGATTATGATAGGATTGAAGAGGAAAGCCAATGGTATTAATTATATCTCTTATACTTTTTTCTTTCAATTCTTGCTTGTATTATAATTTAAATTTAATACTTTTTTTCTTGGATTACATAATTGATGAAGATGCAACTGCTAAGCTATTAATGGTGAAGTTATGTGATGTTTGCTTTAATGAGAGCCTATTATTTCAATACCCACAATACTTTTAGTACATTTTAACTAAGCTTTTTAGATTATTACAAGTTCATGGATATGGACAATATTAGTAGTTGTTCCACTTATATTGTAAATTTTTTTGATAACTTCAGCATTTATAATTTGTAAATTGTTCTCTTTATTATGAATTCGGTGACGTTTTGGACAACGAAATGAAAAAGTCTATAGACTACGTTTTTTTACAAATTTTGTTACGACTTTTTTGTAGCAAAATGTCAAATTTGTTGTAGTGAGAATTGGATATTACGATGGATGGCTGTGATTTTCGATAAGATAACACAAATTAATGAAATTAAGTTTGAGGAGTAAATAAAGCAAACTAAGAAACGAAATCATCATCATACCAAACGTAAACCCGGGAAAGTGAATTGATCTCAATGCTAGGAGGAAATGAGAATGAGTATTGCTTACTATCATATGTATTAACAATCTCTCATAAACATAACTTAGACCTCATTTTACTTTCTTTCTTCACTCAAATTATGTCCCGACGTTTACTGAGGAGAAAAGAAGAGCCAGTACAAAATCATCAACAGGCAGGGGGAGTAGATATGTTCCGAAGCTCGGCATTTTTAACTCTGGACACGCTCTCCAGCACTTCAAACGGAATTATGTCTCCAATGACAACCACCAGCTTGCTGTCCAGGTCCACTTTGTAAGAGGTCACCCCTATTTTTAAAACAGTAGAGAGAAAAGATTCAAGCCTGCTTTAGACCAAAGTATTGCTTTGAATTTTAAGAGTCAAATTTAGCATTGTTAAGTCTTTTATTTCATAAAGAGCTTGGCCATTGAGCATGTCATGAGCATGTGTGAATCATTTACAGCTAAAAACTGAGACCAATTAGGATGAAAGGAAACAGCACAAGAACAAGAGGAATGCCCTTTCCGGATACCTTCTAACTTTGAGATGTGTTTCTCAACTTTTCTTGCGCATCCATTGCAGTGCATCGACACACTCAACACCACCATCTACATGACCAATAAAACAGAAAGTTAGAAACCAAAAAAGAAAAAGAAAAATTTCACCACTGTCTACTTTACGCTTCACTTTCATGCAGTACAGTAGGCGTAACTTGAAACCAGAGAGCAAACAAACAAACAAACTTGCCTTGGGTTTCAACTGAAAGGCCAAGGTTTGTGTACCAGCAACAACATCTTTCAGCCTCGGAAACTGACCTTTATTACTGTTTATCAATGATTTGTTCTCAAGTTCTTCATTTTCACCTTCCAAGTAATTCATACAGAAACAAGAACTTGAATCTGAAGAAACACAAAGGCAGTCCAGCATCTTCCCAAGACTGAGCTTGCCCATGACGATTGCCACAGCTCCTATGGAGACAAACAAATTCAAATTAAGTAGTATAGTTGATAAGATTCAACTACTTCACAGACACCAAAAGATGCCCATGTATTAATCTACTCTTGCTGCCATTATCTGGAAGGCACTTAAACAGTAAAGATGGTGAGCATTACGAAAGTAATATGCGGGAATAAGGGGAGAGGAAGCTAGAGGTCAAATTTTATTGGGAAAGCCAAAAGCTTTGGTGCACCAAATTCTACTATTCCTGTTCCTTTATAGAATATACATCACTGGTAGATGACTTCTTGATAGGAGCTCGTGCCCCACAAATAGCTTACCCGTTCCTGTATATAATATACATCACTCGTAGATGACTTCTTGATAGGAGCTCGTACCCCACAAATAGCTTATCTTATTGATTTTGTCATGTGGTGAAAAACAAGCACAAAGTCAATTAACAAGGGATGGGAGGAGTCTCATCTGATATTAGCAATCACGTAGAGGTTCATTTGATGAGAGAAATGAATGAGTGCAACTTAATCCTATAAGTTAGGAAATGCCCGGTATATATGAAATGAATAAGCGCCGAGAAGAGGAAGAACTCAAGTGACACAGAGTTAGTAGAAGCAGTATGAATAAACATAATAATGGCATGTGATGATGATATAGGAAATAATAATTATACATAAATACAGTGTTCCTGAATTCTCAATCACTAGCATTTTTCTACATTGTGTAATCAAACCATAGTGAAGGACGAGACTACTCTAACCTCATTTGGCATTAAATTATTAGGTGCAATAGTGAGGCGACAAACATTATGATAATGTTCATAGGCACATGACATGAGCCACAGTACTATTGGGGCGGTGGAGCTATAAGATATAATCCAAAGGCAGCAATCCAATAATGCGACTTGAAGCATGCATTTGATGACATGTTTAAAGTTGTAGAAGCAGAGCAAAGGGACAGCAGGCAATCGATTATTGGGAGTGTATGAGCTCAGAATAGTATACAATTATTGGTTAGTTGAAATTCTTTTCTTTGTTAGATCAATGTCTAGTCCTAGTCACCAGGTTGGTCCAAGTGACGATGATTTCGAAGACGAATGTCCTTAAAGCTCATGCTGGACCTGTACGTGTTGTTCACATGATCTAATAAGGTGGAAATCTATGACTTGTCATGGAGAGTAGTTTCTTCCTTTCATATGGAGAATAGCAATGGTTCTGTACGAACAGCCAAAGTCATCGAAAAGTACATTATCAATTAAGGTATAATTGGATGTGTGATCTCTTCCTTTTTAACACTCTTTCGTTTTACTCCTGCAAAAGTCGTACCATATTCGCCTTCTGCATCTATGGAATTACTAAGAATTCAAGGGCATCAAGAACAATGCATTGGACTCCATTCCAAACCCTTGAGCCTATTATTCTCGTGGGAACTCGATCACTTTAAGCCTTATGGCCTTCTCAGTCCTTCACTACCTATTTAAAACAGTTGCAGATGTTAAGTATCATATATTCTGTTGCATTGTCACTTATCATATATTCTGTTGCATTGTCACATTGTTTGTGTGATTGAGTCTCCACAAGCACATCTAATATTAGTATAGGATCGCAGTCCCACAATATTAAAAGACTTCAACGACTTGTCATTAAGCGATAGCAAGTCCCTGTCCGAATTTCTTTTCTTTACAGTTTTAACATATATTTCATGTAATATATGAAGCGGGAGTGGAAATACAAATAGAAGACAGTATTAAGTGTATCTACTACAAATTAACATCTCAACACACTTACAATTATATTTAATCAAAAGTCTAAAAAAATCTTGGACTTTTCTCATTTTTATAGTATGAATCTGAATTTTATAAAATGATAAATTACGTCAACAAACTCATTGAATACTGTCACGTATTTTACTCATGTCTAATTTTAAAAAAATTAAAAAATAAAGAAGCCTAAATCCCTAAAATATTTGCACCCCGCTAATGTTTCTAAGGTGGCGAAAGCCTTATTACCATCGTGCTACCTGCAACTGCACCATACTGTCTTCGTCATTGCACAACTTGTCTTTGCAACTCTGGTACATTCCTTATTATTTTGTAAATTATCGTTGTATTTAACGTTATTGTAAAGCCAATCTATCAAAGTACTTGGGTGGGTCTCCGAGATCCTTTCGATGACCTGCCAATCCATCAAAGTACTCGTTCTTTATCATCTGTTTGTGGGGTCCTATCAATTATGTATGCCTTCATGATGTAAAACCCTAGTCTGAGACTGTTATTGAAGGCCATGTCTAAGGCTGCGATTCACATATTTGGTGATGTGCCTTTCTCACCATTAGTGAGGGTTCTAGGGAACTAGATCCTCTGTTCTTATAAACCAGTTCCTACCATATTCTACTAAATCTTATCCATACATTTATATAGGGTATACACAAATGTGTAGACAAAATTGATTCAAATAGGGTTGGAATATCGTTTATGGCATATAGGATTTCATGTGGGGTTCCAGAGGTACGACTTCATTTCTCAACTACCATCTACTCTTGAAATTTAATTTATTTATGGAAGAAGTTGGAATATAGTTAGAGGTTTTGGTGTGCATGACATGGAATATAAATTATATATGTTTATTAAGACAATATTTCACAAAAGGAGAAGAAATGATCTCCATCATACACCACCCCTCAGGGAAATTATGGTTACATTGTTTGAAGTTTTAGATTAAATGCTTACTTTTGATTGTTGCAATATGGCTTTTAGGTTGAAGCCTTCTCATCTTAGGAATAGGCTTCCACCCAATGCTAAAGCATCTTCCCTCATTCAAAATTGCTACTTCAGGGTTTCACCTCCTCACTTGAGTACTTTCCCCAAATCACCCACTGCCATATAGAGATGATAGTATCAACTAGTTAGTAGACTCTAAAGGAATATTCACCAACAAATCTTGTAGTCAGATCACTCAACAGACAAAAGTGCAATTATAAGTACAATTATTATTACATTTTTATTAAGGCAACATAATTCACATCATTAAAGTTTCAAACTATAGAAACAACATTGAATGGATATAACAACCATTTGAATTTTATAAGGCAATGAATTGAATTTTTTAGGCAAAAATATCTAATAACAAAAATATCAGTTTTTTCTTTCATTAGCAACAACATACATTAATTTTCATTAAGACAACAATATATAATATTCAAAGTAACCATACATACATTAATGTATGTCCTAAAATATATATTGTCAAATGTCAATGACCGAAAAAACTACTTTTATATAGGCTACCATTTAGTCCATATAGACTTAATGAAATTCAACCTTTAACATTTCAAAATACAATAGCCAAAAATTATTAGCTAAAATATGCACCTATATTATCTTCCCCTAATCCTTATGGAATATAAATATGTCAACTAAAATACAATATATATATATATATATATAGGGACTTCAAAATCCTTCACAAAGTGCCTCCTTAACCACTCTTAGTCATCACCTTTCTGAAAAAAAAACAAGAAGTATATTAGAATTATTCCAAAACAACTATGCTCATAAACAAGTTGATGTATCCAAAGAATGAACTACTAACTACTTTGTTGTAACATCTATTTATAAAGACAAATTAATGTAGTTCAAAAACTAATAACACAATGATTTAATTCTTTTTATAAACAAAGTCAAAAAGTATAAACTTTTCCATCCATATTGGTTGCAATATATTTGCAACTGGAAAAATAAGCAAAAATAATTTGCAATTGATCTCAATTCAAAAGATAATAAGATGAACAACATTAAATTAAAGAACATTGTCATTTAATATTCTTCACGTTAATATGTACGATGTGGAAGAATAGGATATTTAAGAAAAATGCTTTAAAAATCTCCTACTCAATTAGAGTTTAGATGTTAATATAAAGATATTATACTAAAGAAAACATAAAGAAATGCTAGGGAGTACAAAAGATATGGACTCTGGTGTAGCCACAATCAATCATAAACTAAAAGCATTGAGGTTATATATGAAAGAATAAATAAAGATAAGATAACTTTTATATGTTGAGGCCCAAACTTGAAATTCTTGTATGATTTTGCCTTAAGGATAAGGGAATAAAACCAGAATGCTAACACAGTGAGAATGTGAACAACTCTCATATCTTTATGTCATATCAAAGTACCTTAGCACCTTCACAGAGGTTCATCCTATAAGTATAATGATTTTAATGTCCTTACTAGATTTTTGATCTATTTTATTCTATTGATTAGCAATATAATTTAGGATGTTAAAAGTTAGAAGTAAATGTAACTTTGATAGAGAACTACTTAAGAGTAAAACTACAAAAGAAATCAATACAAAACTTGTTGGGTATAAAGAAATAGAAGCTTATACCTAAAAGCCAATAGAGTTGAGAGACATTAAAAAGTCCAAATCAAAGAAGGAGAAGTAAAAGATAGTTAATAGTGGATTGCGAAATCTTAGGAATAAACGTTGACAATTTAAGCACTTTGCTATTCATACAAATTCCTTAAAAATCTCAATCCCGAAAAGAGAATCGAACCATAAAATGAAGATCAAATTTAATGCGGACCCTAAACAAGAATTTTACAAGATAGGCTGACTATTCCAAAACTTTATCAAATTTTAACAGAAATACGGTCATTGATGTTCCTTGTATAGATCGCAAAATTTGCAAATAATTCAACCTCCACTTAGACCAAAATTTGATGTTATAGTTGCGAATTAGAAATGAAAGCAGGATTACAATTTTATGCTACAAACACAGCTATGGAACAAGAGGAACCTGATTGGCAACGAACTTGGTTCATAAAGAAAAGAGAAATTCATACATGTCTCCACCATAACAATGCCCAACGTAATATAAGTTCATAGTGATAATCTATAGTAGACTCCAGATAGGATTGAGTCAAAAAATACAAGAAAAAAGAAACATATCAATTCATCTATCTGTCATTTAAAAGAGCTTACAGACATTGAAAACCAATCTTGTAAGATAAACTATGGGATTGTGAAGTAAGTTATGGAAACTTGCAGTCAAAACATATTTATGTTATAAAATGATACACTCAAGCCACCAAACCATCCATCAAATCAATCTTCTAAAGCATAAAACATTCAAGACTCTATGAATATGTTTCTTAAAAAATGCAATTTCCATATTCGTTTACATTTTTTAGCTTTTTAAAAAATGATGGTTTTGTTCCCAAGTACTGAAAATTTTATACAAGTTCATCTATTTCTTTTTTAATTTTTATTCCTTTTTATTTCTCTCTCTCTCTCTCCCTCTCTCTCTCTCTCTTATTTTCAACACTTTTCTTTTCAAACATATAGTGTATATATCTCATATACAAAAAGAAAAATTAGTTCCCACAACATTTGGAAAATTGTTATCCATGCATGAAGTTTGAGAGTTTAGTTTGTTTTGAATGTTTTCTTGTTGTTGTGTTATGTGTACACACACACACATACACATATATATTGTTTTGAAGAGTTCAAGATAATGATAGCTCTATCAGCAATATTGCTATCACTTTCTTACACATAAAAGACTACTATTACTACTTCTCCACCACTGCTTACTCTGATACACTTCATTTTTCACTTTCGTTTTCAAGTTCCTACATTGAATACCATTACTAGAAGAAGTCTAGAGTGGAAAGTGATAATAAATAGACATACCTAATCAATTTAAAATGTAACTTTTGGTTTATTAATTGTTAATGATCAATTTCGGAAAAGACTAAACACTAAAAGATCATATAATTTATCTATATATTAGCCAACCTTTTTTACATTAATGTTAAATAATATTTCTTACATTAGTACATAGTTAGATTGTAATATGAATTTTAATTTGTATGTTTTGGATAAGTAATCAAATTGAAATTGTCAGAATTTGGTAGGATAATTCTTGAAACTTATGTTTATTATATAACGCATGATATCTACAATCCAAAATTCGTATTTGGTCTCTAAAGTTTCCAATGTTTTTTCTTTAGTTAAAAACATACATAGATTTATATTGTGTGTAACATACCACTCCCATAGAGCATATGTCCGACATACCGAAGGATATTTGAGAACATAATTTACAAAAATGACACGTTAAGATGGTTATTAAATCAATTCATTTCACATTTTAAAACCATCACACATATCATAAAACATTCCAATAATCATTTTGTTCCATCTTAATTCACAAACATGTAAAGTCTCAAATGTCATTACGCTTCTAAAATTCATATGTACATTGTACAATAGTTGAAAGATACAATTCTTTGATACAAAATAACTGATGACAATTACAGGTACAACTGATCCCGGCACTAACCCAAGTACAAATGCAGAAGCTACTTCAACTAGACTAGCTAGGTCTCCTCTGAACCTAAAAATTAACGTTGCAATTTTGATGAATTTGCGAACTCAATGAGTGAACTATCATTGATGTTTTCACTCAGGTCAAAAACATAAAGGCAAATCATATCCCATTTTAACAAGTATTTTATATCATTCAATATTGAATATCACATCACATTTCATCACTCTTTATCAAGTACATCTAGATTATCACACTTTCACTAGTATATTAGATAAGCTAGCATTTCATATCACAACATATCCTCATTTATCCTTCAACTGCATTTCAAACAATTCAGTAACATATCAAATCAATCATATATATATGTGTCTTGCCAAGTAAAGGGTTAGGTTATGTGTCCTCTTCCTAAACCATAAATTGTCACTTAATAATTAGTCCAATTGTCACTCAATCATTAGGCCATTTGTCTTAATCCTTGCCACACACATACACCAATGACACACATACACATGAAAGACCATCTTTCCTTTTGTTTTTACTACACATTATCTCCTCCTTGTCTTATCATTGACACCCATACACAACCCTTACAACCTTGAGATTTTGCTAAAATTTTGCACTTCTTCACTCCAAATTTTTTTTTCTTCATCTTGTTGTTGAAACCTTTTTTTATTTTCATCTTATTCTTGGAGTATGCTTTATCCTTACATGTTTGGAGGGCTAAGTTAGCTTGATGATTGAGGAGTTTTTGAGCTGAACATGTAAGTGATTTATTGACCTATTATGATATATGTTAGCATAACATTCATAATGATTAAATTTAGATGGGATACATGTAGGGTTAATGATGAGTTATGTTGGAATTTGATGGATGAAATGGTTTTGTTTTGATGTATGAAACCATATGTTAATAGCTATTCAATGGATGATTTTAAGTTAGGGTTTAATAAAGTTGAATTTATGCTAAAGAAAGGTGCTAGTGTAGTGTTCTTGAAATGGGAAAGAACTAGGATTACATGTATGATAGTGAATGATAGTTTCTATTTTGATTTTTGATGCATGAAAAACTAGTTTATAAGCTGCCAATTGAATGGTTTTGAATTGGAATTGGAGATTAAGTTGGTGAGGAAAATGAAGTATAATTAAGGTATAACTGAGGTATAATCAATGGACTATTATGATGGTGTTGGAATCTAGAAAAAAATTGAAGGAAATGGATGGTGAACTTTCTATTCACCCATCCCACGATTGTGGAAGCTACATTAGCTCCTTCCCATGATTGTGGGCAATGCTTTGATAAGAGAAAAAAATCTTTTTTGTTTTTCCACAATCATGGAAAGGTACCCCACAATCGTGGGCAATGCTTTGAATTGAAAAAAATATATGTTTTGTGTGATTGTTGAATCAACTATGGATAAGTTACTTTACCTTGGTGTATTTAGACTTTATTAGGGCTTTAAATGAACCTAGATGGTTGCTTGATCAATTGCTTAAGGGTTTGATAAGTCTAGATTGTTAATGGATGTGATAACTTAAGGAATGGATTGTCTTGATATCAATGTACTTAAATATGGAATTTATGAGTCATTAAAGGAATGAAGGTGTTCTTAGGAATGAAAATGTGATCCAAAGGACGTGAGAAATGTGAATTAGGTATGAGTGAATGAGAATTGGGAAATTATGTGAATTTATAAAGTATCAGAAAAGGATTGGTGAAAGTATGAATGATGAATTGAGAGTAACCAAATTTACTTAAGACAAATCTAATTGCCAATAAGTTATGTATAAGATATGATGTATAATGATCAAGACTTGTAAATAAGGATACATACCCGGGAAAGTCGATTGAGCATGCATTGATCATGACATATAAACATGTGGATGATTGAGTAATCACATGATTGATCAACTTAGTAACGTGTGAACTATATGTGTGTATTGCATGATTAAAAAAGCGCAAGTAGATAATTAGCAACCAGACATTGCCAGATCTTCGAAGCAATAGCTTATTTTGAGAATACTGTGAGTCAACCTAGATGTGTAAACTCAATTATATGTGTGCTTCTATTTGAATTATATGTGTAGTGAGTTAACCTAGATGTTTCTCATTATAAATGAATTGATCTTGATTAATTTTTAATTATTGAATTATTATTTATATGAAAGTGATGATTTTTGGAAATTGTTGGTCTGAGGAGTTTGATATTTGGGAATGTATTGGAAGTGCTTTCTAATTATGTGAAATGTGGAACGTGTGATTAGAATGTGAATATCAAACTTAGATTAAAAAAAGCGATATATGACTTATGTACATCGAATGAGGAATATTGTTTGTATAATTTGTAAGTTGTCACATCTCATTACAATGAAATGCATGAATAGGTAAAGGAGTTGTGACCGAAGTAGCCAACATGTAAAAAAGAGCTTTAAGCTTAAAAATGTGATAAAGAGCCTCAAGCTCAGATGCAATGAGCCCGATATCTGCAACAGATACAAGATAAAAAATAAGTTTGATATCTGTGACGAGTACGAGATAATATAAGCGTTCGGTCATAACAAAGTGAAAATGAATTGGAGCCACATGTGCACTTGCATATACATTCTTATGTATGTATTAAATGATCGAACGGATATGTCTTGTTGAATGATTGAATTGATGTACCTTATTGAACTAAGGTGAAATATTGAATTGATTAAAACTATGAAAAATGTGATGTGTATGAATTACTAAATTACATGTTATGCTTGATGAATTGAACTTTAAAATTGTTATTATGTTCGGATATGAGTGAGCGCATCGATGATGATTCACTCATTGAGTTCGCAAACTCATTAAAATTGCAATACTTTTTTTTAGGTCTAAAAGAGTTCTAGCTCCTAAGGTGATAAAGTAAAAGTATAGTACCTACATTTTGGGGACAAAATGGTTCAAAGGCCTGGTCAGTTGATTTTGAAGAGTCTAGTTAGAGTATTTTGGTCTAGCGTCCCATTTCATGTTAAACATTTTGTATGAAGTTCTGAACTCTCGCATAATATGTAATGCGTACACATGAGTTATAAATTGTAATGACACAATGAATGTTATGTTTGTGAATGAAATGAGAATGCTTGATATTTGGAAGATCTAGGGATATGTGTGATGTAACAACCCAAACCACCTGCCCACAGATATTGTCTTTAGGTTGCCCCTCGGGCTAAACCCCTCACGATTTTTCTCTTCCCACCTTTGAAAAAACGCGTCTAAGGGGGATAGGTATCCATTCCCTTATAAGGCATACTTCGTTCTCCTCTCCAACTGATATGGGATCTCACACTCTCCACCCCGTTAGGGCTCAGCCGTCTTTAGGGCCTAGCCTAGCTGACACAACAGTTCGGGTAATGGCTCTGATACCACTTGTAACAGCCCAGACTACCCATCCACAGATATTGTCCACTTTGGGCTCTAAGCCCCTCACAGTATTGCTCTTCCTACACCTTGGAATACGCGTCTAAGGGAGAGAGGTATTCATACCCTTATAAGGCATACTTCGTTCTCCTCTCCAACCGATGTGGGATCTCACATGTGATGCCATAAATAAGATAATGTGTTTGCTCTAACGTGCCATTCCCGTAGGGCATGTACTTAGATATACTCTGGTATGCCAAGTATATGTTCTATAAGAGTGGTATGTTACATTGTGATCCTGCCTTTGTTTTTTGTTTGTATTGTTCTATATTTTGTAATGTTTATATTTGTTTCAAAATGGACAAATCCAATTTACAAACACTGTACATATTAGAAAAGAAATTATATATATATAATTCTAGAATATATATATATCCAAGGAATTCTAGAATTAGCCTAATTTTTAGCATCATTGGACAAGACAAAAATGTAGCTAGAATCTAAAAGTGAAAAAAGAGAGAAGAGTTTGACAATCTCAAAAACACTGTGTGTTTCTGGCAACAACACACAGATAGTCAAAATATAGGCAAGTTCGTGCTTCTGGCAATAACACATAGAATGAAGACGTCGAAAACACTTCAACATCTACGAAATCAACACTTCTGCAAAAATTTCACGACCCAAAACAAGCGTGTGACCGACATGTAGGACTAAGGTTCCAAACCCCAGATCACAGGTAAGCCTACCACTAGCAACAAAATAAATTTGAACCTCAATAATGCAATAAGTTCATAAAATACAATAACAATAGTGCGTGTCAGAAAGAAGTTTTACAACTCATGAATTTCACTACAGATGCTATAATACAAGATAAATGAAAATAAAGAAAGAATATACCCAAACGTAGGTAAGACATAGTGAACACGTCACGGGAATCACTCTGCGAAGTTAATGGTAGCTAACCTGAAAAAAATAAAGTTGAGGGAAGTCAGACCTTGCTGAGTAAACTCACACCGTCCTACTATACCCAATGTTATGCTCACAGTCATGCATAAACATTAAAATACATACGCATAATGCTATACATCCAATCACATCAACAACACAAATAAATTATGGGGGAGAATATCTGTAGGACCCTAATCTCCAAGGATAAGCCCTCACAACTCTAAACCTCAAATGACTATGAGGAGCTATGCATCACCAACTACTCATATAGCCGTAAGGCTCTTTTAATCCAAAGGGGCTACGGGGAGCCAAGCTTCACCAACAGACCAGCCAACGCTCAAAGTGTCCAAAGTTATAAGAATTACAAATAAGGTTCCGATCGATAGCCAAGCATCAACAAGGATCAGGCCATAAAATATCTTAATACCATAAACAAAACAACTCTAATAATCATAACTAATGCGCATCTGGTCTTGTTGCATACCCGTCAGGTGGCATGTCCTACAGATCTTTCTCCCTCACAATCGAACATAACAATACATATCAATTATTAAGCATGCAATTTATTAAGTAAGCATTAATGCAATGACTAATGCATGTATGCAATACCCAACCCAATGCATCCACTCAGTTAATTCAAATAAAGGCTTATAATAATATAGCTACGCATTACTTATCAATGTGTTCACTATATAAATATATAATTATCAATCGATATATATACACACACACATGAATATGAATGTGGTTATGTATTGCTACATGCTCTCATCTATACCAGCATTGGATAGTATTCATTTTCCTTACCTACTCATAAGTCTTTGCCTTATTTATTTGCCTCAAGTGTCAAACATTGATCAAGGCTCTCTAATGCTTACTTGATTCACAATTGGGACTTAAGTGTCTAACACTTAAATGGTGTAAACTTTATATACCAAAAACCAAGCTCATGTTTTACTAGATGATCATATACCTAGTTATTTATTAGCATCTATGAATAACCATGTAAAAGGGTTTATAAGATTTTATGCAACATCATGATAGAAAAGTAGTTAAAACATAAGATACATGACCATAGAAATAGTTAATTGAATATTTTACCACAAGCGCACAGTGTAGTGTTAGTTAGCAATAGCGAGTATGGGGTGATTCCATAAAGATTATATTTATTAGTACTAACCTGCTCTTTATTTTCTACTCTAATAAATTATAGCAATGGTAATTGATCAAATTCAAATCTACAATAATAAATTAAAATGAATCAATACAATTAGCTAACTATAAAAGAGATTAAACTAAAAACAATTAATAATGACAATGATATCCGAATTGCAAATCCCTTTAAGAATTTTTATGCAAATAATATTTAATTCAATAATTTAACCTAAAGTTCATTGGATCATATAAATTTCTCCATTATGCTAATATCTTTCTCAAGATTATTGACAACTAATCCTAGGTTGATGAATTGAAATTAATTAAAACTCTTAGAATTGCATTACTCGATTTATAAATTCCTCTATTAGGTTTGATTATTGTCTGAAAGATTTATGTTAGTCTATCTTTAGGTTTACATAGAACTATTTTTAATTAAGATATATCAATTCAAACAAAGGATTTCTCCACCTTAATGGCATGAAATCAAACATATATTAACATACTAGTAGTATTACTTCAAGAATAATAAAGAATGCATAATTAAATCTAATAACATTGAAGAATAAATAAATTAAATTGAAATCATGACACTATCCATCTCAACGTTCTTCTTATCTAAGTAACATAATGATTTAGTTCCTCGTAATGAAAAATATAGCATAAAAAATAAAAAATCATGATGAAGTTCCTCTTAATCTTCAAGAAATTCACTTTATATTGATAGAAATTCACTCTAAATTCGTCTCCTTATTTGTTTTTTGTTCTCTCTATCATTCTAGGTCACCTAATTATGTCTTTTGAGTTTCCCTTATTTTCCCTTCATTTTTATCTCTTATACTTTTAAGAATTAGATTTTTGGGTGGTCCATAAACAACTACACAGCTATATACTTGGCCATATACTTAAAAAACCACATTATTCAAATCTAGAGCATAAACACATGCATAATATATGGGCCAAAATGTTAATATAGGTAAGTATACGGGTGTGCACTTCTCAAACGCAGGCATGATCATAGCTGTATAACTCCCTAAAGCATGAAACATAACCTTGTTGCTTGAAATTCAAGAATAATAAAGTACATGGACAAGTACAAGGATCATGTACTTTTCTTTCATCTTCATTACTTAATCAAAATAGCTCTAAATCTCCCCCAAACTTGCCTGTATTTGTTTCTTTTATTCCAAATAAGTGAATTACTACCTAAAAATGATGTATGAGTAAATTAAGCACTAGGAACAATACAAACACTCAAACAAACAAGTAAATTGTACTAGATATAAACTTAAAAATATGAACAATTATGGACTTATCAAATTCCCTCACACTTAAGCATTTGCTTGTCCTTAAAAAAATCAATTTCATTACTCTCTCTTAAAAAGAAACAATAGAAAAGCATTAAAAACATAGAAGATATGAGTCAAAATTCTCCATTATTCATTTAATTTCAAATTTTATTGAATTGTTAAGCACTTAGTTACTTGCATCATTCTACTAGTTAATCTAATTCACTCCATAAATCTTGAAATTTCAACTTAATCCACACCATTCCATTTAACGCATAAGTGGTATACATAGGAAAAAGATGCTAAAACATTTTAACGTTTTCACTTCCCTTTAAAAAATAAAACACTAAATTTAAACCATATAGGATCATTTATATGCTTGTTTGAAAAGTCACTCAACCTTTTAAAGTGAGAGTAAACATATCAAAGCTTGTTTTGAAATAGGGTTGTCTCTATACGTGTTATGATTCCATAATGTATTTTTACGTTGTTTTTATGAACTAGAAAACCCAAAAAGTTTTGTCATTTTCCATGCATTTGAGTTAACAGAAAATTTTCTAGTGTTATATAGTTTATCTTTGAGCTCACGACATAATGCATCGACTAATCCTTAGGTGTCCCAAACCCACACTAGAGGCTTTAGTACTTGAAGTACTTTCAGCTTAGGAGGTCGAGCACTGGGATGGTTTAGTAAATGTTTTTCTTTATGAATCAACCTCGTTCAAAATAGTTAATACTGGCAAAACTATCAATGGAATTTGTTTTTACCTTGAGTGAACAATACAAATACAAGTAGCGGTGAAGCGCTAGCCACAGGAGGCATTAGTTGTATCAGGAAGTTTGATCGAGCGTATTTGTAAGTTAGGCGTAAAATAGTTTGATAAGAGTAGAGATCCTGAAAATGCCCTAATTTGGTTGGATCGTGATAAGAATAACAAATTTCCATGGTTTGGTGATAAAAGGATCAGACGAGGAATATCGTCTAGTTCGACCATCTACAGTGTCCAGAAACTCCCAAAACACCAAGAGCTTAGTACCAAGGTATAGCTAATGTGGAAGGAGACCATTTATATAGGCTGGGGTAGTCACATTAACCCAACAAGATGTTAAGGATACATCCTGTATGATGATAGGTACCAATAGTGATGCATATATTGAGATCAATCCCAGACTATACACTCATATATGCTAAAAGATTTTGTTAGATAGATTAGTGTGAAGTTAAAGCTTTTAAAGTGCCATATGATAACAACTAATTTCACTAAAGCTACGTCAATAGCGTGGAACGCTCATAGAGATAGTTGCATATTACTTAGACTTAGAAGCTCTCTAATGAGTTGATCTTGTTAGATATCCATGAATATAAAGTCATACAAGAAAGGAAATTGATAATAGTGTATTCTATCAGTTGGATTTCTTCTAAAGGAAATTAGGATTAGTATACAAGGGAAGTTAGATAAGTATTCCACGAGAAATGTAAGATGCTCCCATCTCTTAGCATATCAGCCATGATAACTAGAAAATACTAAGAATTGAGTATAAAAGTTATTTAGTTTATGTGACTCGATAATTACAAAAGTTTATGAGGTTATTTAGCATTTTAATAATGGAAAAGTAATTCGTGAATATATCTGGAGGATGAAATTGCTTATTACAGTTGAATTCACTGAGGATTAATTATTTATACGAGTAATTAGTGACTGAAGTTTAATATGTTTAAATGTTATGACCTTATAGAGTGATTAATTTATCAATTCTAGCATAAAATTTGATTTTTAAGGTCAAGTTTATTTTGATTATGCGATGATTTGTGGATTCATCCCAAGTAATGTTGTAGATGAGATCATGATGGAATCTTTAATCAAGATTGATGATTGAACACTATGTTTTTGGAGCAATGATTAGTTTGTATAAGCTTCCAATTATGTGTATATTAGGATTATTTTAATGTTCCTTTTGATGTAAGTCAATTGTGCTATTTCTTGAAAATTAGATGAGTATAAATGGTGGTAAAATTTTCAAGGAAATTGTAGTGATAACTGTTGATCAATAATGGAAATTTGTCTTAATAGAACTCAGAGGTATTATTTTACATATAATTATAATTTTTTATTAGGAGAATGATAAGAATTATACATGAGACCTTTGAACAAGTATAATATGGAGATTTTAGATGATTAAAACTCCCATATTAAGTTTTGAGGTACCTGAAATCACATAATTGTTTTGTAGTATTAGAAATGGAAAATTAAAGATATTTTTATTGAACGATAGAGTTGTACAGTGGAAGTATGAGGTATACTCCCTATTTAAAGAGATTGAGGTTTGATAAGCTAGAAATTAGGTTATGAGATAGTAAAATTTAAACTATGAGGAAATTGAAAGGTTTTATGTAAATAGGATATTATGTTAGTGTCTTATGATATGATCTTAATGATTGATTTGCTTCCAAAAAATATGATGGGAAATGACAAAGTTATAATAAATAGTTTACTAGTGGTTAGGGATTTGGGGTTAGAAAGCTAAGGAGTCCATGTGAGGCATAAGAAATACAAAAAAAATTATTAAGTTTTGTTTATAATTAGAGACAATGAGAAAGGAAATGTTTATTATTTAGAAATATAGGAGAACAATTGTTTTGTGGAGAATCCTAATCAAAGTTTCATTAGTCGTAATCTAAGTAAATGTGAATCATCATAGTGTTAAATGGATGGTTTCATGTATGGTTAAGTTAGAAAAGTTATGAAAAAATGATTATTAGTGAGAAACTGAAAGCAATGATTTCAACAAAGGAGTTTCATATGGACATAAGTTGCAAATTCTAAGGGCATTTTATTGAGAGGTAACATTATATTGGTGCTAGGTCAGGAATTGTGTGTAATAGTTATGGCTAAACTTAAGAAAGAAATTCTAGATTAAGTCACTCACCAATATGTACCATGCATTTGAGGAACACAAAGGGGCATTATACCTTGAAAGTGCATTATGATCGAAAAGGTATGAAAAGGGTGATAGCAAAGTATATGTTTAAATTATTGCTAAATTAACAAGTCACAAACAAGAGCCAAAGAACCAAAAAAAATGTACTCAGCCACTCCCTATTTGAGAATGGAAATGGAAGCATATTTTATGGTAGAAATTTTACGCAATCTAAGTGGATACGATAGTATATAGGAGATAAAGGATCCAATAAATTTTTTTTGCCCATTTCCTAACCATCTAAGGTAGGTATCCTCTTAATAGATTAATCAAGTTGTAAGTGATTGGAAGTATATAGTTACGTACAGTGGTTGTATGTGATGATGAGATAGATAAAAGAAAATAACTTAGAGCTAAACTAGTTCGGATAACCTCAAATAAGATTAAAAATATGAGGGTCAAAGTGATAATACCTAAAATCGACAGCAGAACTAAGTTTGGAAATGGAGGAAGAATTTGGAATTAAAGTTAAAAAATCAAAGAATTTTTACGAATATCATGGAAAGGAATAGTCTATTTTAGACAATGTGACAAGTTAAGCCCACAATATATTAGTCCATATGAAGTGATTGACAGAGTGGAAACACGAAGAATGGATACGAAGTCAAGATCCATATTTTTTAGATGACTAAATTTGTTTAAAATGAAGACGATATTTCTATAAGGAAGGGAGAATTTGTAATATCCTAGTTTGATAATTGTACTATGTAATGTGCTATATATGCATTTTATAAAGTATGCTCTATTTATGATGTACTAGAGTCATTTAAGCGTTTAAATGTATTGTTGATGTTATAATATAGATCATGGATAGGTTAGAGATGGTTTTGGACTTAATCGAAAAATTTCTGAAAACTCCAAAAACCTACGAAGTGAGTCTGAACAAACTTTAAAAGCCTCAAAATGAACTTTTAGGATTTAGGTGATACTTTTCAATGAAATCCGGATGATTTCTAGATGAATAGTAAATTCGAGTGAATAGTATTTTTGGATGAATAATAAATTCTCTTGAATAGTGATTTTAGGGACCGAACCCCGAAAATTTGAAACATACCCAAAATAGGTATTAGAGTTTAATGATAGTAAAGTGGTACGAAATAAGTCTGATCGGATGAATTTCGGAAGTTTCGAAAGTTTAGGGTTAAAATGCCCTTTTTGGAAAATAACGAGTGTTGAGGATTTTAAACCCATTCAAAAAAAAATTAAAGCATCCAATTAATAATTATTGACCCTAATTCGAGTATTTTATGGTCAATTTCATGATAAGATGATTGTGGAATATTTTCAAATTTTAATTTAGTTAGTTGGTGAATTAAATACATTAAAGGGCAATGTGGTCTTTTTGTATTCATTAAAGGGCAATTTGGTATTTTTAAAAGAAGTTAGTGCAATGATGAGTCATTAGAAGAGAACCAATTAAATGGTGACTAGTGTCATGGGTAAAAGTGTAAATATGAGACATTTTGGTAAATTTGTAATTGTAATTATAATGGAAATGGGGGCAAATTTGTAATTCAACAAAGCCTTCATCTTATTTAAACGTTGTTGGCTGGCCATTGATAAGAGAAACATAGAGAAAGAAAGAGAAAAGAAAAGAGAAAGGAGAAGGTAAAGATTCAGCTATGGCCATGGAGGAGTGATCCAAACCATTTTTCATGCTCTTCAACCTCCAATCAAGCATCTAACAAGATTTCATAGCTATCTATTGAAGAGGAAGAAGAAAGCGGGTTGGTAAGATTACATATCTTGTTGAAATTTTTTTGATTTGTTGGGTTATAGGTTAGAGTTGGTTTTAATGGTGTAAATTGCACCCTTTTGATTTAATATTAAGGTTTTATTACATTGGAAGTAATTGGGAGAAGAAAATCAAGAAAACCTAATGTGTGAAGCCTTGGTCAAACTTGGTCAAAGATGAGATCTATTACCTTAAGTGTTTTATTTTGTCATTTTATGATTTAATATTAATTAATGACATTAGAAGTTAGTTTAATGATGAAAGAATGAAAGAAAAATCATGGAAAAGATTATATGAGTTTTCGGCCAAGGTTAGGGTTTTTAATGTGTTATGATCCAAAATTCTATGTTTGATGTTTTATGATGTTCATAGCATTATTTTGATGCTAATGAAGTAAAGAAATGAAAAATAATTGATATGGAATTGGTTTTCATCGAAATTTGGCCTAGAGTGCCTGATTTTGTAAAAAAATTGTTAATAAAATTTTGTGGCTTAAATGTATGTATTAAAATGTCATAGGAGTGAATTTGGATTTGTTTTAAGTGTTAGAAATAAAATGAAATTGAATTGGAAGAGTTTAATGGATAATATGTGAAGTTTACCCTTAAGGGCATTTTTAGTATAAAAATATGGTTATGAAGTAATAACCATGTGAATATGATTAAGGATATGGAGTGCATGTGGAAAGTAATGAAGTTGACATGGTTTATGATATATTTAATTGAAAAAATGTATTAAGAAGTTGAATGTATTGGTATTAGGTTTTTAGATCAAAAAACGAAGCCAATTGAAGGGTTTCGAAGTGGTGAAAAGGAAACTAGCTAGTTGTGAGTGTATTTTAACTGTTTTATATGACTTAATTCTTTGTAAAAGAATTGATGACATGTTAGTGTTCTTTAAATTGAGTTTATGCAAATGGTTTTCATTTGATCATGAAATGAATATTTATATTGAGTTTTATGCAAATAATATTTTATAAGTGAATATTGTTGGCATAAGTGTATGCTTTGGCAATATATGAGTTTTAAATTGAAAGTTAAATTTTATATGATTGGCAGTTACATTGAAATAATTAAATTATGAATCTTCCCATACTTAATTTATAAAATAAGATGAGTTGTAAATGTAAGAGTTGCTTTTGCCTATGTACACCTCTAGGCTTTATCTTTGTTATTATACCAGTATATTTATAACGGTTAACCTATTATGGGTAAGCGATGTAGAACTAGCTTCGTAGATAGTGGTTAACCAGTCACTAGTAAACGATGTAGAACTATCTCCGTGACTTGTTCCAGGTAAGCAATGCAGAACCAACTCTATAACTACCGATCAATAGTGGTTAACCTGTTACGTGTAAGCGATGTAGAACCAACTCTGTAAATAGTAGTTAACCAGTTGTGGGTAAGCGATGTAGAACCAACTCCGTGACTTTATGCCTAGTGTACCGTATGGTAAAGAAACTTGTGGTGGGCTATGTTGAGCAAGGAAAGTCATGAAAATAGTAATGCCACCACTATTTATGTTAAAAGTGATTTGAGAGGTATCGTATGGTACCAATGCTAATGGATGGCTTATTTTTTAGTATTAAACTTTTCAGAAGACTTATTGCCACCACTGTTTATTAATTAAGGAAAATGGGAAATGGAAACTTTTATATGATGAGTTTAATTTCGAAATAGTTTTTCAAAAAAATTGAAATTTTGTTTTATGAAATGTTATGTTATTTTCAGATTTGATGATACATGATTATATTGTTATAGAAAATGTTTTACCATGAGCTTTATGATTGTTTGGAATATTGCTGTTATATTGTTATGAAAATTTCAATTTTCTTGTAAACTGATTATACTCACTGAGCTCGTTTAGCTCACTTGTAACACACCACCACTACAAAGCATATGCCCGAACATCTAAAAGACATTCAAGAACATACCTTATGAAAATGGCATGTTAGAGTAATCATATTAACTTATTATGGCATCATACAAATTATAAGTATTTCCAAAGATCAAAACTCCTCATTTCATTTACAAACTTACTTACATTGTCATTACATTTCATAATCCATGTTTAAAGCTCTATACAAAAAGTACAACATGAAAGGAGAAGCTAAACAAAAGTATTTTATCTAGACTTTGTAGGTATCAACTGACCAAAACTTTGAGCCATTCTTGTTTCCAAAATTAACAGTACTAGACTTTTATTAAATTGCCTTAGAAGCTAGGTCTCCTTAGTAACTGAAAATCAACGTTGCAATTTTGATGAATTTGCGAATTCAGTGAGTAAACAATCATCGATGCGCTCACTCAAATCAGAACACAACATCATAAACATATAACCAAATTCAACAGACGTGTCACATTATTAAGAATCAAATCCCATATATCACATCATTCAGTATTGAATACTATATCACAAAATATATCATATTCCAGCAAGTACATCATGAACTACAAACATTTCATATAATCATTTCATAATAATCCAATCATTCATCTCAATCATTTATATCATCAACATGTGCAAAAACATTGCATATCACTATATCAACACAATTGAGTAATTCTTTGCAATCATTCACATGGTACATGTAAAGATCTATATATAAATGCAAATGCACGTGTGACTCCACTTTCATTTTTACTTTGTTGTGACTGAGTGCCTATTTAACTGTCCCATATCCGTTATAGATACAGGGCTCATTTCAAAATTGTCTTATACCTATTGTGGATACTAGGCTTATTAATAACTGAGCCTGTAGCTCTTTATGTACATTTCCTGAGCTTGAAGCTTTTTTTTCACACTGTTCACTCTAATCATAACTCCATTACCTGACCATGCATAACAATGTAATGAAATGCATCAAATCACATATTATGCAATCAATACCTTTCATTCAATGTGCACAGTCATTTATCACATTCTTTGGATCTGAGTCTGGTATTCAACATTCAGTTGAGAACACATTTCATATTGCACATTCAATTTGAAAAACACTTCCAAGACATTCGCGAATATCAAACTCCTCAAACTAACAATGTTCAAAATCATAGCAATCATATAAATAATAGTTCAATATCTGAAAGTTAATAAAAAACAATTCAATTATAGTGGGAAAGTATCTAGGTTAATTCACAATACTCTCTAGAAAAGCTATTGCTTTGATGATTTGGCAATGTCTAGATGTTGGCGATCAACTTGTGTTCCTTTAGTCATGCAATATGCACATATTTTACAAATTACTAAATTGCTCAATCATAAGAATATTCAGTCATGCACATGTTTATATGGCATGCTCAATTGACTTTCCTAGGTATGTATCCTTATACGTAGTTGTTGACTATTCAATTTGTGCTTATACATACTAAGTCCATTCAAACATTATATTTTGTATACTACCTCACTGCGCTTCATTACGCTAGTCAAAATAAAATAACTAAACTACTACTATAGCAGCGGTGAGTCTAGATCGATCCCACAGAGAGTGTGTGTAAAGTTTATGAAATAAAATTAACCGGCATTTAGACTTAACCGAAGGGGGTTTGGATTTTTTAAAAAAGAAAATTAAATAAAACTAACTAATTAAAACAAATTAAAGAAAACATGCAAAAAATGAAAAAGTAGGGAATTCGGTAGGGACTCGGTTCTTTGGTTCAATCTCGGCCTACACCCTAATTAAGCATATTTCATTAATTTATTGTTCTCAAATCTCTCCTAGCAACTATTAATCGTGAGTTAATAATTAACTCGAGTTTTTCCTTA
>JANVCL010000008.1:29319863-29337792 GCA_026546855.1 Erythroxylum incrassatum
AGCCCAATGAGTGTGCACACATTAACAGTTGATAGCACTAGATTTGATAGTTGCATTGGAGATGCAATTGGTATGATTGATACCTACCGGTTGAACTAAGGTGATTTGTTGGGCAAACCTAAGGTCATTCTTAAGGATATTAGATATCGACCCACTAGGAGAATTTCTCTACGAGTTCTCTCAGATTTGTATTGAGGGTTATGAATTCGTGAAAAATAGTGGGAGTTATAATGCGTATTATTAAAGTCCTTATAAACATGCATTTAAATATATTCTAATTTTTCTCTCTTTGACAAAAGGTTGTTATTGCCCGAGTCAACAGCATGAGTACCAATGTGAATCTAAGATCATTGATGGAAGCTAACAAGTTGACTGGACCAAACTTCCTTGACTGGGTCAGGAATTTGAGAATAGTTCTTAAGTTTGAGAAGCTTTGTTATGTCTTGAAAGAACCACTTCCCGATCCCCCTACTGCTGATACTTCTGATGACGATCAGAGAGCATATAGGAAGCATCTCAATGATAGCAAGATGGCCAATGATATTATGCTTGCCACTATATCACCAGAGTTGCAAAAGTAGCACGAGGCTATGGATGCTCATACCATAGTCTATCATCTTAGGGAGCTCTTTGATGAGCAAGCAAGGTCCAAAAGGTTCAAGACTTCGTGATTTCTCTTCTGCTCTAAGATGGTTAAGGAGACATCTCCAATGTAGTACACACTAAAGATGAATGGCTACATCAAGCGATTGGCCTCCTTAGGTTTTGTTTTGGATCATGAATTAAGTATTGACTTAATTCTAATGGGTCTAACTAATAGTTTCTCAAAATTCAAATGAACAATATATCTAGCACAAATCCTGAGCTAGTCAACATGCTTTAGGCAGTTGAGCCCTCAGTCCGTAAGGACAAGGTTGTGATGGTGGTGGAGTCTTCTGGTTCGAAGAAAAAGGGCCAAAAGAAGAAGAAGTTCGTAGCGCCTATGGGAGATGTCAAGAAAGCAAAGAAGATAGCCTCGAAGGGAACTTGCTTCCACTATGGCAAGGATGGCCACTGGAAGAGAAAATGTAAGGCCCATCTGGATTCTTTGAAACAAAAGAAGGCATTTGATGACTTTTAGACCTAATACATACTGATATATATGGTCCGATGTCCATACATGCCAAAGGTGGTTTCGTATACTTCATTACCTTTATCGATGATCATTCTCGATATGGGTATGTTTAACTTAAGAGATAAAAGTCTGAATCCTTTGAAAGGTTCAAAGAATTCAGAAATGATGTTGAGAATCAACTTGGGAGAAGTATTAAATCACTTTGATTGGATTGAGGTGGTAAATACATGAGTCAAGAGTTTTTGGATTATCTCAGGGATAATGGAATATTGTTCCAGTGGATTCCATCTTCCATGCCATAACATAATGGTGTGGCTAAGAGGAGAAACTGGACCTTGTTAGACATGGTGAGGTCTCTAATGGGTTTAGCGAATTTACCAAAATCCTTTTAGAGGTATGCACTCGAAACTTCTGTTTATGTATTAAATATAGTCTCATATAAGTCAGTTGATGTTACTCCATATGAGATATGGACTAATAAGAATCCTTATTTACTCATATGAAAGTTTGGGGTTGTCCTGCTTATGTGAAGCAAATTCAACCGGATAAGTTTGAAGCTAAATCTGACAAGTGTCTATTTGTAGGATATCCTAAGGAAACTATAGGATATTAGATTCTACCATGTTTCGGAACAAAAGGTATTTGTTTCAAAACATGCTGTCTTTTTAGAAAAAGAGTTTCTTCTAAGAGAAGACAGTGGGAGCGAAATTGAGCTTATGGAAGTTCAACATGCTCAAACAGATGCAGATCAACTACCTGGACTTGAGACTATTTTTCATGAAGATGAAACAATAGTTTAACCTTTTGACACACAAGAAGTTCGTAGGTCAGGTAGGATACGTCATGTTCCTGAGAGATACGGATTTCTCATAAGTGACCTTAACGACGTATTGCTCATAGAAGATGATGAGTCTACTACCTATGAAGAGGTTCTGAAGAGTTCAAAATCTGACAATTGGCTTCAAGCTATGAAATTCGAAATGGATTCCATGTATGAAAAGCAAGTATGGACTTTGGTTGACCCACCCGAAGGGATTAAACCCATAGGGTACTAATGGGTTTTCAAAAAGAAAACTAACATAGAGGGTAATGTAGTTACCCATAAAGCTAGGCTTGCAGCTAAAGTTTATCGTAAAAGACAAGGTGTTGACAATGATGAAACATTTAGCCCAATATCTATGCTTAAATCCATTAGGATACTCCTAGCCATTGTCGCTCATTATAATTATGAGATATGGCAAATGGATGTGAAGACGGCTTTCCTTAATGGAAACCTAACCAAGGATTTGTATATGACACAACCTGATGGTTTCATATCCGTAAATGGAAAAAAGGTATGCAAGCTTTAGAAATCCATTTATGGATTGAAGCAAGCATCCATAAATTGGAATATTTGATTTGATGAGAGAATTAAAGAGTTTGGTTTCTCACATAATCTGGATAAGTAGTGTGTGTATAAGAAGGTTAGTGGGAGTGCAATCATGTTTCTTGTACTGTATGAAAGTGGCGATCACGATCTATAGAGATAGATCTAAGAGGTTGCTTGGTCTTTTTTGCATATATAGACAAGATATTAAAGAGGTTTAGCATGGAGCAGTCCAAAAGAGGTTATCTTCCCATGGTACATGGGATTACAGTCTCTAAATCAATATGTACAAAAACACAAGATGAGAGGACTCGCATGAGTTTGATTCCTTATACTTCGGTTATAGGATCAATTATGTACGCTATGTTATGTACTAGACCCGATGTATCATCTGCTCTAAGTTTTATGAGTGGATATCAGTTGGACCTTGGTGAGGGTCATTGGGTGGCTGTTAAGAATATCCTTAAGTACTTGAGAAGAACTGATTATGTATTCTTAGTATATGGAGAAGGTGATCTTGTGGTAAGTAGGTATACTGATTCCAGTTTCCAATCCGATAGGGATGACTCTAGATCCCAGTTCGGCTATGTATTCACACTAAATAGTGGTGCAGTCAGTTGGAGAAGTTTCAAACAAGAGACGACTACATATTCGACGACAAAGGCGGAGTAAATTGCAGCTTCAGAAGTGACAAAGGAAGTGGTTTGGATCAAGAACTTCATCATGAAACTTGGTGTGGTTCTGAACATTGCTAACCCAGTGCAGTTATATTATGACAACAATGGGTTTATAGCGTAGGCGAAGAAGCCGAGGTCTCATCAGAAGTACAAACATGTACTCAGGCGCTACCATTTGATTAGAGAAATCATTGGTAGAAATGATGTTAAGATAGAGAGAGTTCCCACCGATCATAATATAGATGATCCATTGACTAAGCCTATTTCCCAAAAGAGTTTTGTGTCACATGTACACACTTATGGTATTAGATATCAAGGTGATTGGTTTCAGTGCTAGTGAGAGTTTGTTAGAGGAGTGCTCTAAAGGCAATCACCTTTAGTACTTATTGTACAAATCATTTTATGATTAATAAAGGCGATTGTCATTATTTCGATGTTCATACATTTATAAATTTAATGTTGATCTTAAATTGATTTAATGAAGTGCTTGATACAAAACATAGCATGGAGGAAATCATGATGAGATCATGATAATGAGATTCCTATCATGTGTAATTACATTAGTATCTAATCTTTCCCTAGTCATAGGATTAATTAGATGGGATAGCATTAATTAGGATAGACTAGTACATGTTATAGTCCTTGATTGGATCAAGTAGTCGATCTCATAAGTTGTAAACACGAGTTGTTTAGAGTTAATATGTGGATGCTTAATAAGGGTAGTAAGGGCATTAGATTGACCTACTATGAGACAACCATATGGATATTCTATTCTAGTGTCAATGATAGTCTCATCATATCAATGGTATAAGTATCCTTTAACTTGAGATGCTCAAGGATATCTCAGATACTGATCCTGTGCTTTGATTCCATTCATCGGTGCCTTTCAAGGGTTACTCATAGGGTGCTGATTGGGTACAGCTTGAGGTATTTGGAGGAAATTGAGTAGCCAATAAAGGATTCACCCCTCTTGATAGAAGAAGATGATACCCGCCGCCTCTTGTCGGGGTCATTCCTCGAGAGTCTCTGGCCAGAGTAGATATGTGTCATGAAGAGAGTTTTCAATGATACATAGAGTAATGAGATCCTTAGGACAAGATCTAATATCACTTAGACTATATGTGATGTAGTCAGTATAGTGGGAGTTAACATTTTAACCATACTCTAAACTAAGTGGAGTATAGATGGTGAAATGACGAATTACATGGCAACATTGTGTATGGAAGGGTTTGCAGTCAAATCACTGACTTTCCGAACAATTGGGGGTCATGATGTGTTGCTAGATACTGCTCTTGACTTACTTGAATTAAGTGTTAATTCAAGTGATCAACATAACCAGGAACCTAATGGGTCACATACATTGGAGATCCAAAGGATGAGTAAAATGGTCTTGAATGGTGATTCAAGATATGAGAGAGTGTTTCAAGATTGTATCACGATGTGATCGTAGTAGAAACGTTGAATGAAATGGATTAGAAACAAATGTTATTGGCTACCAATTTAGCCATTAACTTTCCATAACTTCCATTAATGCGTGATATTCATGGTCATTAACTTCTCATAACTTCTATTAATGCATGTTATTCATGACCATTAACTTCCCATAACTCTCCATTGGTAATGGGGGTCATGGAAGGCCAAATGGTGTAGAAAATAAAGATAATTTTCGTGCATCTTGTGTAAGGCATAAGTGAAAGAAAGGTTTTTTCTAGCACACACTCACACTTTTTTTCTCTCTAACTCTCACAAAAGTTCTTGTCTTTGCTATCACAAAGAAAGAATTCTAGCCATCTCCTAAAGAGGTTTCATCCTTCTATCTTCGTGTGGAATTTCATTGGACATGGTTTACGTTGATCGTTGTGGTTTATGACAACCCAATGCGGAAAAGATTCAAGAACGAAGGAGATCGTCGAAAAGGTATGGAAACATCTTACATTTCATGTTTTTGTTTTCTATATCTATATGCATGAGTAGATCTAGTTTTTGAGGTTTCGTTTTATTTTCCGCTGCATATATTTGATATATATTATGTATGAGATGCATGACCAGAACCTTACAGAAAGTATCATAGATCTCCAAAAAGATGGTGATGTGTGTGTTGGGATTCTCACATGGTAAGCCATCAAACTAAACCAATTGTTGAATTGTATAAATCATAATAAGCTTTATAGCCTCATTCTTGACCTAACAAAGCTAGATTATGTCCTAGTGAGTAATAGTTTAACATAATCCCCTACAATGCAAATTTCTCACTATTATGGTATTATGTTTGGTAGCAACATTCCTAGAATTTCTAGTTTTTTTTTAATTTTTCAAACAAACACAAGATCAAGAAAGTTTTTTTTTGTTTTTAAATGAGTAAGACAAGAAGAAAAGAAAACAATTTTTTTATTAATAAAATTAAAAATTTTCAAATATTCTAGTCCCAATAATTATGCCAAAAAATTTTATTTCTCGAAGCATAAAAATACTAAAAGAAATCACTAAGGCAAGTGCACATATAATTCATATATTATGGTCGAGAGAGGATGAGTGTCAATTGTATGAGGAGTAAAACTATTAGTACTAATTGTCTTTTAATTAATTAATATACTAAAATGAATAGTTGATTCTTAAAAGGAAAATAAAATAAAATAAACTCACGAGTAATAAATAACCAATTAAGGCAATAAAAATAAAATTTGTAGATAAACATGGCGTCAAAATGAAGAATCCCCTTAAAACATTTTATATGCTTGTGTTTATCCTGATTTAAAATTTAATCCTAGTTTATTTTCTAGTAGGAATTTCAAAGTTACAACTATATTCTTTCTCAAGAAATATAGTCCCTATGCTTAAGTTGATTGATCCAAAGTTCTCTAATCAAAATTCCTCTAAGGGCACAATAATTCATTATATGAATTCTTATGATATTATTCACTCTAATTCATAAGAGTTAAAGGTCTTTGTTGTAAGGTTCATGTAACTCTCATTATTCATGCCTTGATCTATTCATTATTCTCAAGATAACTAGAAACTTGTATTAAGTCAAAGATTCAATTCAAAAGAACAGGTCTAGAGTTCATCCTACTTGGATCTGTATTGCAATTTAATTCATAAAAGAGAAAGTCTTCAAGAAACAATAAAAAAAAGATAAAAGAATGAGTTCTTGTGGATCTTGAATCTTAACAGAAACTTGAATTTGTTTTCCAAGGTTGCTTCATTCTTTGATCCGTTCTTGACTCGCTTCGGAATGCCTTTTTGTCCTCTAGCTATCTTTGGATGCAAAATTTCACCCTTCCTCTCTTTTTGACTACATTTTGGTCCTCCCAAATGGCTCTATCTTTTCCTCTAGTCTCTCTCTCCTACTTTTTATCTCATGAAAGTCTTAAAATTTTGACCAACATCGGACTAACAAAGGTCCATGTTGGTCTGTTGGTCTTGTATCCTTCGTAATTGATATAAACCTAATTTCTGTAGATATCATTCTCGACATGAGTTAAGAAAACGAGACAATATCTTCTGTCCAGTTTTATGGTGTCTTCTTCTGCCTCATGAATCTCAACCATTTATCTATGCGGGTTTCGCGTGGGTCCCACATAAATAAACATAAGCTCCGCACAAATGAGTAGCTGAGATTCATGAAACAGGATAAGACACCATAAAACTGGATAAAAGATCTAGACTCTAAGAAAACGGTATCCCGTTACACCGGAACCCGCATAAATAAACACAGGCTCCACACAAACGAGTGGCTGAGATTCATAAAATAGAATAAGACACCATAAAACTGGACAAAAAATTTATACTCTAAGAAAACGGTATACCGTTACACTCATATTGGTTTACTACATCCTTTGTGTGAATTTGAGGGTACGTACGCCTATAAACATAGTCTAAAGTCAACTAATAGGGGTCCGTGTTTAGGTCACGGAACATAGGTCCCTATTTAAGTCGTGGTCCGTCAGGTCGCAAATCATCGTGAAAAGCATAATAGACTGGCGTGGGGCATCGAAGGAACATGGGTTCGTGCTAGAGCCATATTCCTACGTCAAGTTGTCAAAGAACCTGAAAACTCCAATAGCTTACATGAGTTTGAACATAGTACCATGTTGATGTTACGTTACTAAATATAAGAACATGCTCAACTCATATTCATCCAAAACTTCTCTAACTTAGTTCTGACTTGTCTAAATTTATTCTGTTTTATTGGAGAGTTAAAATAAGACGTACAAACAAAATATGAGTCATATAAAGTACTAATTCCCATGGGAATCATCCAAGCACAAGCTAAATGCTCACAAATGTTAAAAGAAAAACCTAATTATTATCTATTAGTTAGTTAAGTTAATTTTTTTATTGGAACCAATAATTTAAAGATCATTATTCTTTAGTTGACAGAGTAAGTATACTTAGCATATTGATATGGTATAGAAGTTTAAAAACTCACTGAGATTTCTTTTGTTTGTTGCTTTTACAATATTCTGCATCGGAAAAGATAAATACGTGTCTTGATTTGTTCCATACCTCTTATGTACAAATTATACAATTTATACTTGGTCCCATCCTTCTCAAGTTAGTCATCCTTATGTTTTGTTCTTGTGCTTTGATTCCGTTCTGTTTTCCATCTCAAGTTTTACTTGGTCCCATCCTTCTCAAGTTAGTCATCCTTATGTTTTGTTCTTGTGCTTTGATTCTGTTCTGTTTTCCATCTCAAGTTTTAGCCACATTACGCGTTCTTTTAACATATTTCCTTTCCCTTTGTATCAACTCATTAAGACTAATAAAGCTTTTCTTTTCGGGGCGGAAGGCAATACAATATTCAAAGAATATAACGAATGCCACCAATGTGTTTCTTGCAGCTAAGTATACTCTAACTTCTTCTATCTGCAGCTGTTGACTACCATTTGCACAACAGGTGGAAAGACGCAATCCCAAAATGATGGATGCTTTTGGACGATTCTAAGTAGCTTCTGCTGTTTGTCTCCACTTCAGAATGAGCGGAGCCACTAGCATCCACACTGCAAACAAATTTACAGCATGTTAATGCTGTTCTCTCCTACCAGGAGTAATTAACTTGGTCAACACTACTTCAGATGATAAATAAATTTTACATAAAAGTTGTTAAAACATCCCTCATTCTGCTTTCTTGCTAGTTTGAATATATACTTACAGTACACACAAACTGCCAGCCATTCATTTACTACTCTCACCCAAGCACTGGTCCACCCAACGTCAATTGTCCACCTGCAGAATGCCGACACAAATTAAAGATATCGATTTATTACACTCCAACAACTTTCAGACCTCAAGAAACCAATAAAAGATATGTTGTCTCATAATAACATTCCTCTATATCCATTTCACATTTAATGAAACTTTCAAACATAGCTTCAAAAGTGCTGCTAATAGAATGCAAAGAGGCCTACAGCTTACATAAATCGGAAAATAATGTGAAAGAATTACGAGACAATATTGTAGATCAACTTGCGGAAACTTTAGAAAGTAGAAGTGGAATAATTGGAAAAGCATACTTCTTGATAGCATGGTGAGTGTTCCAGCCAATCAACAGCATGGCAAAGTACATTGCTCCTGTAGCAAATACAAAGTGGAAGAATCCATAACCATATGGCACATCGTGCTCTGTCTTTGTCTCAGGCTTCCTGAGCTGCAGTGGACAGTAGTCACACTTGTGTAAAGTGACAGGAATGAAAAATTAAAAATTCAGTTCACCAGTTGATCATACCTGAAAACACTGGGAATCAATGCCAGTAGAAAATGTTGCAATAACAATTGCAAGTAATGCCACAATAAAGCTCTGCAAACATTAAGAGTTGATGTCAGCGATGATAAAAAATGTAAGAAGAAAATTGTAGAATCAGGGGTCTTTATCATTGAAAAGCTTACATTCATAGTTTTAAGGGCATAACTTACATTGGCTGGTATAATTTCTCGAAACAAGGAAATTAATGTAAACACTGCAGATTGGGGCCGAGATTTAGATGCTTTTAATACTTTCTCTTCTCCCTCTTTCTTCCATTTTACCACATTCCTATTCATGAGCAAATCATGGGCATGGCTTCTCCTATCCTAACACTTCCTTTTGTAGACATGCTGGAAATTGTTTCACTTTTTAATTACCAAAACGTGCAGTGATGAGATTAGGTACCAATTTATCATTATCCGGCAGTCCCTTTAATTATGCAGTAGTTTTTAGTACTCGAGTCCACAAAAAATAGGATACAAGTGGAGAATCAGGAATTTACTATTATGGTAAGCCAATCAGTTTTCTTTGAAGCTTCTGCCTTCCTGTTGCAACTCTCTCCAGCTGGTTCACTGACATAACAAAAGTGGAAGGATTCAACGACCAAGGGGATTGAATTAGCTCAACCTTATGCCAGAATTATTTAGCAGGAATTTCTAGCAGAAAAAGAAAAGTTTGATTGTTGAATTCAAGCTTGTTTCTGACCAAGGAGTATCAGTTTTCGAACGCAAGATAGTGCACAAGCTAGCTTTTCGTCAGAATAAAGTAAGCTTAGGTAAATAAGCTTAGCTAAATGGAAAATTCACTTGAATGCTGATCATTTGAGGTTGTTAAGGGCGCAATAATGTTCTGTTCTTTGCTTTAGGTGAGAAATCTGGAAAAGCTGAGGCTAGATCCATGCTTGATGTTGGAAGTCTAAAATAACGAGAACAGCATTAGAAACAGTACCTTCGAATTGCACACCAGCACAGGAACACTACATAAAGTCCCATCAATCCTGGAGTTAAGAAACCAGCATTTATCTGTCCCGAAAAAAGGTTAGCTACTTCTGACAAATTTATTAAGAATAAACAGAGCGCAGTTGGGACAAAACTTACTTTCGGATGAAGAGAGACACTAGTCATGAGTTGTAGTAGTACTAGAGTCCAAGTGATGAAGAAGATGTTAAGAAGGCAAGAAGGATCCGGTGCATACCAAATGTACATCAAAATGATCCCGACAAGGCATATAACATATGAAGTAGTTGCAATTAGCATGACATGTATGTGGCTGCAGGAAAAATATATACGTGTTATTATTCATATTACAATATCAGATGGTAGGCATAAGACATAACTTATGCGCTAGAGGCCAATGATACAATTCTCCCATTTCCTCCTTGACCATTTATGATAATTTTATGTGTTTTTATTGGATAAGCCATATAATAAGAAGCAGCATTGTATTTCAACCGGTTGTTTTTCTTTATACATTTTGTATTCTGTCTCCCCTCCACCAAAAATGGAGAGGTGCATTGATAAATTATAGAATTGGTATATATTAGACGTAATAGATTAAAAGATAAAACCCAAAAACAAAAAAAGAAGTGCTAATTGAAAATTAGCGTATGAATTCATGTAGGTAATAGTTTCAAATTACGTCATTCTTACCATCTTTCTGCATATTTGTCAGACAGGCAACAATCATTCAGCCATGTTATGAAACTGATGATACTAATTAGCTGGATCAGAAGAAAAACTCTGACATGTGAAACAACAAAAAGTTAAAAAAGAGAAATAGAAAAGAAGGAATTTTAACTTCTTGGGTCACTACTGAGCTGATTTGCTGACAAAAATCACATTACCCTGCACCAAAATGTGCGATCTCCCCTGCAAAATAAGGGAAAGAAAATTGCATAAGTTTGACCGACATCAATTTCATATCATCATTTCAGATGGCGTATTAAATTCGTAAGGGAAAAATAGAAAAGCTTGTTCGCCTTATGTAAACTGGAATGACACGAACCATATATCTGAATAAAGGTTGAAGGAAGCAAAAAGGTGAAAATTGTCAATACAATCCACATAACGATCTTGGCAGACCACCAACCAGAATGCCATGAATCTCTTGGGTCGTACGTCTTCGAGGTACCAGCAGTTGAAAGAAACATGACGATATAAAATACCTATTTCACAAATAAGGAATAACAAAGACAACATGTACACTTTTATAAACATGTCATAGATAGTGTAGTTAATAGGTAGACAAGCATTTGTGCTGATTGAACTAGCAATTTGACGCACATTATTTGCTGAAGTAGTTTCCAGCAAGCTTCCAAACCGGCAAACCTACCTTATCTATTTAGAAAATGAATGCTCATTAGCCATTTCCATTTCTCTTGAGACAAGTGCAAAAGTCAAACTAGGATCTAGACCACATAGTATTTAAACAAAAGTTCCCTTTACGATGGTTATTGCAACTAAGGATACGAAGCAGCCCAAGCTTACGCGCAAAACTCCTTCAGCCCCCAAACAATCGGATTTGCCAGCACATACTTTGAGCCCTGCACCCCCAGTTCCACCAATATCAATCAAGTGTCAGCACTACAACATGACTGGTCTAATGAATAAAAGAAACCACAGCCAAGAGAAAGATGTTTATTTTGCCAACCCAACTAAGCATTAGCAACTACAATAAGGATTTGGTTAAACTAGTAATCTTACTGTGCATTTCAGTCAAGGCACCATGACCATAGTCTCTGGCAGCCCAAGCAAGGAGGTTAGCGAGTAGAAAGATGAAACCATAAACATATCTGGCCATCCAGGGATTGCAGCCATTCCGGAATTGGCCGAACCAAGATGGGTCCTTGAGTACCGCATGTCTCTCAATTCTGATGCCGGTTCCACCACTCTCCATTTCTCCTTGAGACCACCACCAGTCTTCTTCATCACATACAGCAACAATGTACCATAGTAGGCATCAATTAATCATCTACCTGCAATTCGTTCAGAGGAACAAAACCGCATGTACTATTTCCGGGTCAGCTCGCTAAAGTGAAACTGCATCAATCTATTAAAAACTTATGCTGTGGGGAAAATGGCACATAAACAGTAGGCAAGAACAAAAATTAGTTTATAGCCTTTACACTAACTTAATTATAGCCAAACCATTTAAAATTTTTCATTTGCTATATCTCCAAGTTAGTAATAAAGTGTATACAATATATGACAAAATAAAGAAACTAGAAGAACACACCTTGATGTAACTATAATGTCATTACGTCTTAAAGATACTCTTTTATTTATTTCACGAAATTCCTGCTTCACCTGAAACATGTTCAGACGAAATCATACAAAATGCGTTCGAGAACAGAAAGTATCAGACAAATACAAAAATCTCTCGAGTCGTATAACACGAAACAATGATATGATATGACATGGGGGAAAGATTATCATGCCGTTGTCTGATGATTGAGTTGTTCATCCACAGCCGTTAGATATGGACCCCCCATCTGATGTGGGCTGGTCAGTCCTACTGCATTATATGCTTTGTTACAACAACCAATCAAACATGCAGGGCTGAATCTTTTTCAGTCACTGCTACAAGTTACCTACAACTTTACGACTTATATATACAAAAGAACTGACAAATCCAAGTTGAGGAAAATCAGTGAAGAAACCCGAAATGGTAAAAAATAAACTCTTAAAAATGGTTATGGGAAGGCGTGCAATTGCAAAGACTTTGATGAGCAAGGGAGAATCTTTTCTTTGCTTGGAAGTCTTTTTCTACCGACTGGATTAAAATATACAGAGATCTTTTTGGACTATTATGCCCCCTCATAAAAACAAACACACGTCACGCTCAACGTTTTGACTCCTGCCCCGGGGGCAAGCTGGGTAAATTAGAAGCAGGTTTTATTAAGCCCTGTTCTGGACAGAGAACGGAACAATTCAACTGAAAAAAAGGAGGTTCTCTCTCCCCTGGTTTCTCTGCCTTTTTGATTCCTTTGTGAGTTAAGAGCAGAACAAATAAACGTTAAAACGCTCCTTGTGTGGCTCCGGATAAAATGCAGGAAACTAGAAAGAACCAATTATAATGTGGAAAGAGTAATCTACAGATACTATCGAGCTCGCCCTGCTCTGCGTTTGGAATGGATAGGCAGGCAAAAACATAAAACTGCAACACAACACAACGATCTAAATCCAAAAAAAATTCCCTGAATCAGCAGAAAGTAAAGAACATTTTCAAAAAGATAATCTCGATCCTGAAGAAGTTGCGAACAAGCAAAATGTATGGCAATGCAAAGTGAATGTACATACGTACCAGCGAGCGAGTGGAAGATCCAGAGATAAGAGAACAGAAGAAGCAGTTATATGCTACACTACGCACTCTAGAGTTTCTACCAAATTATAAAACATTCTCTATGGACAGAGGTTGCGTTGGCGTCTAGTTGCTGCTTCTAACTTTTAAGAGAGAGAGGTGTTTGTTTTTGTAGGGAAGAGAAGAGAACATGTGGGTTTTGTAATTGTAACCCAAGCCTCTTTTCTCTTTCACTTTTTCCTTTTCGTTCTCTTGTATTATTTTTTCTTTTTTTGGCGCCGTAAACTTCCTCTTTCCGCTACACATCGTATCTCTAAAGTATACGATGTGTAGCAACGGTTTTGTTTCTTTAAGTTATAAGCTAATTTAGACTTCCGTGATGATGTAAGTTGGTAGGTTGGTTGGGCAATATAGCAGGAGTTTTGATGTTTGATTCTGGCCGCACTACACGCTTTTTATGTACATGTCCCTTCTAAGTGTCCCTTATGTGGAGGAGTGGAGGGGTGAACTTCCTTATTTCTTTAGTTGCCGTCTACACAACTATCATCATGCTTTTACGCAGCCAAGCGGAAAGATATGTTATGTTAATGCCACTCTTCGTAAACGTTTATTTTCCATATCCGGAGTTCAGATTCAGTTTAGTTTTACTCGGATTTATTTTTTCTTATAAAATCTCAGTCATTTATTTTACGAATCTCGTGCGGAACCCATGCGAGACCTACATAAATAAATGATTGAGATTTATTGAACACAATATGACACCATAATATTAGACAGAAGATCTGAACTACCATTTCCATGCTACATGTCAAGCCTCCATATGTAATGAGATTCTGTTTTTTTTTTCATCATCTTATGTCCAGTTATGTAATTTGGATTAGGATATATGTACATCAGAGTTACGTAATCTAATTAGAACTATGTCAATATCGTATCTTTTATCTAAACCTCATGTTTATTAAGGACAATAGCATTAGGAAATCAGGATAAGATTTGCTCTTTCGTGTAATAAACAATAAAATTTTCAATTATTTTTTAAATGTTTAGATCACTTTAACTTACTAGATGATTAATTCATAAACACAATAAAATATGAAACATAAGTTTGTAGATAATTGTGGAGTTTGATTCTTTTTTTCCGACTCTCGTCTAACCAATTTTAGAAATAAGTTTATCTCAATTTTTCGTGATCACATAAGTGTTCTACCTTTAACTATATATACAACAAAAGGTTCAGACAACTTTACAAGTGGTGTATGTAGAAAGAGGTAAATGAGAAGTTATATATATATGCACTTGTTTATTTCTTTACATAATATATTTTGTAGTTTAAATATAATACTTAATACTCTACTTTTCTTCTCATTATATTTTTATAACATTTTATTGAGAAATATTTTTTAGAATATTGTTTCTTTTAAATATTTTGTTATTCATTTCTTTTTATTTTTGTCGAGAGGTGTATATATGTTATTTAGGAATAAATGAAGGGGAATAGTTGTATATTCCTTATTAGATTAATAATTTTTTTGGAAAGCATTATTAGATTAATAATTGTTTTTTTACTTATATATTTTCCCTTTTATAGATCTTAGTTAAGTATAATACATGGCCAGGTGTAGGAGAATTATTATAACCCTATCTTCCTTAAAATTCTACAATAACAATAACTCTAATACACAAGGCTCCCCGCTTTGCGAAGGTCGAAGAGGGACATCAATTAGAGATATGATCTATTAGGGTTGTTTTCTTATCACTCTTTAGAATAAAGTTGTTATTAATCATTAAAGCCATTAAAGTCTTATAGGAATTACTCTATCTTGGGTTCTTTTACATTATACATGTAATAGATTTTTCTTTCTACAAATTTAAGTCAAAGTTATCTTTATCATAATTGATAGTAAGAGGGAAGATCTTTTTAATAGTATGGTTGATTAAAGTAGTTAAAAAATTGCGATCATTTTCAATGACAATCCTTCCTTCCAAATTTATCATGTTAAACTAGATAGGACAAATTAACTTTTTTGGTCTTGATCTTGCTTATTGTTCATTTAGCTAAAGATTTAACAAAATATATCAATGGTAGAAAATCAAAACTAAAAGCGAAAAATATTATATTGAAGAAGTAGGAATATGAAAATTTTCCTATCATATCATGGTTTATCAACTTTATGCAATAAAAAATTGCATAAGGTTATCTTCCAGTAGATACTACTTAAAGATCTTGGATGCAACATGATAGAAACACTCTTAATTAGGAAATGATGCCTAGATATATGAAATGCGAAAGAAAGTTTATGAATTAAAATAAAGGGAATTAACAATTGCTTAGTTTTTTTTATTAATAGCTTATGGCAAGGCCTCTACTATCATTAGAATTTTCAAGCGTTATATACAGTTACTGCAACCATATTTCAAAATTTGATTAATAACTCTAAATGAGGAGCATGATTTAAAGTTTAAGTTCTTGGAAAAGATTATTTTCTCTTTTTAAGAGAAGCGTATAATCAATTGTAGAAAGAAGAGAGTAGACAAAATGATATGCTATAAACATTCTCTATTGAATGGTTTAGAATGCTAGTGGATTCATCTTTCAAATCTCCATGACTTGAAACCACAAAATATAAGTCTTAGAGGAGCACTAAACTAGACACTAAAATTTATGATTACTAAGGAAATCCAAGAAATATAAAAGAGGCATGCTGAAAATTACATGGTTGGCGTATACGTGGTTGAGTAAGGATGACGTTTGGTAGTGCATGACCTTAAACCTATATTTTTGAACATACTAAAATAGGTTGCCAAGAGAGAATTGATCCTCAATTTGATTATCTAATGAAGAATTATAATTTCTTAGATCCCTTTTGGCTAAACTTGAGTCTTCTTCTATTAGTAATGTTTCACTCCTTCCTATCATATTGCCTAATCAAGTATATTATACTATTTTTTCAAACTATGATGTTTCAGATGGCTCATGAAATGTTAATTATGCAGCTTCATATTATATAACCAATAGTTAAACTAAATTCTTAAAATATTCTCCTTTCTTAAGTTATGATATATTTTATATAACTGACAAGTCTTTATCTCCTATTATTGGGAAAATTTTTCTAACTTACAGTTTTCCCATTACTTTGCCTCTTGTATTACACATTCCTAGTTTTTCAAAGAATTTGTTATTTGTTAGTGTTCTCACAAGAGATTTGGATAGTAAAGTTAAATTATTTCATTCTTATTATATTATACAAAAGTGAGCATACGAAAAAAAAATTAGTTATGATAGAGTTATGAATGGATTATATCGACTACTAGAAGATTCTTCGTTCAATTGCCATGCTCTATTAGGTGAATCATGATCTTCTTATCAATAAATTGTTCAATGAAATAAGAGATTAGGGGACTCATCATTTTCTATGTTGGCGAAGTTTTATCCTAGTTTATTTAAACAATTTTGTTTGGAGTATTTAGATTGTGTTACTTGTGAACTTGTTAAACATACTAGAGTTTCATATTATTTCATTAATAAAAAAATTTTAGTACCATTTGTAATGATTCATTAAGATGTGTGAAGTCCTAATCCAATAGTTTCTTTATTTGGTCATAGATGGTTTATAGTCTTTATTAACTATTATAGTATGATGACATAGATATATTTAATATGTGCAAAAGTAAAGTACTTTCTTTCTTTTAATCTTTCACAAAATAGTTACTACTTAGTTGAATTCCAAGGTAAAAGTATTACAAATTGATAATGGTACTGAATATATCTCTATGAATTTTGTAATTATTTAGATAATCATAAGATTATACATCAGACTAGTTGTATTAATGCTTTCACTTATAATGATGTATAAATAGTGAAGAAAAAAACCATTTGCTAGAAGTTATTAGGGATTTGATGTTCGTTATGAATATTCCTAAAGTCAGGATATGCAATTTTTAATACTACATATCTTATAAATTGCATGGCTTTCAAGATCCTTAGATTTAAATCTCTTAAAACTTATTCAAGGTAGTATCTATTTTTTTCTCTTATATTGTTTGTTTATGCTTGTTTTAGGCCCTAAAATGTATCTTTGTTAGATATCCTAGAGTTAAAAGGAAAAAAATGTTATCATCCCTACTACAAAATTTTATGTAAGTATGTGTGTTAACTTTCGAGAGTAGAAATCTTACTTTTCACATTTGTTACTGTTAGTAGTGTGCCCTAGGCCAATGAGCATATGTGATTTTTGTATTAACATTATGACTTGTTAATAATATATTATAAGGTATTCTTTTATATATGCATGTATATCGTTTATGTAATGTGATTTACATTCCATGAATGGTATTAGGCTTATGTCATCAAGTATGTAACTTGATAGTAAAACCATAAGCATTATAATACTATTCTAAATTGTCCCTGGTCGATTGTTATTGGTAGAACAATAATGAATTAAGACTAGTATGTGTTCTGATTTATGATCATGTTTTTCTGATCATGGATATGAGTTATGAAATCAAAAACATAGATATATGCTAGAGAACATATATTGGACCGACCCATAAAGAGAACACTACATGGTTTCATGTCATTAGTGATTCTCAATATGATTTGACTTTAGTCCTCTGACCTGAAGTCATCATGGTTCCCTACATGAGGAATTCAGTGTTTTGACATTAGACTAAGTTATTTTTAGCTGAATAATAAGTATTCTTATATTGGACATTAAATGAATCATACGGAG
>JANVCL010000008.1:29362153-29376665 GCA_026546855.1 Erythroxylum incrassatum
AATTTTATCCACTTGTCACTCTATAATTGGCCCATAAATCAATATTTTTCTAAATTTCACCAAAAATTCTAAAATACTCGAAATATTACCAAAATTGCCAAATCACATTTTAATCGCATTAATAACTCAATTATACCCAAAAAATGTCATGAATGTGTGAACAATCATATTAATGTGCAAAAATGTGCATGTCATAATTAACATAAGCATGAATTGAACTTTCTAATTTCTCAATAATTTCTCATAATACACAATTCAAGTCTCATAAAAGGTAACGGGATGTTACATTTAATGTTATAATGCTTACTAGAAGAAGCTTGGGTGTTAGGTGTACCTTTAGGGTCAAACCCTACGTTTTGCCTTTTAGGTGTCTCCTTAAAATTTAATCCCTTGTCTTTTGACTTATCGTCTCTCTTGGGCCATTTTGAACTCTATGATTGCCTAGAATTTGGCCCACTCCTTGCTTCCACTCTAGCTTTGATTTGCTTTTCCACCTTCATGGCCATGTTCACCATGTCCACAATCACTACATAGTGATGCAATTCTACCGCATTAGCTATCTCCCTGTTCAAACCACTCAAGAACTGTGCCATAGTTGCCTCCAGGTCTTCCTCTATATTGGCTCATATCATAGCTATTTCCATATCGTTCTAGTAGCCCTCCATTGATTTAGACCTCTGAGTAAGTCTCTGAAGTTTCTGATGAATCTCCCTATAATAGTAAGAAGGTACAAACTGCTTCCTCATGCATGCCTTCATATCGTCCCAAGTAGTAATTGGCAACTCTCTATTTCTCCTTCTGGATGTCACCAGCTGATCCTACCATATTAGTGCATAACCTGTAAATTCAACAGAGGCTAGCTTTACCTTTTTATCTTTCAAAAAATTGTGGCACTCAAAACTAAGTCTACCTTTCTTTCCCACTCCAGGTAAGCCTCTGCATCATTCCTTCCTTTGAAGGCTGGGATCTGCATCTTAATGAATTTAAGGTCTCCATCTCTCCTGTTAAATGGCTCAACTCTTTGAGCTCTCCTAGGTCTGTGTACCTCAAACTCCTCCTCCTCCTTAAAGTCATCCTCTTTTGGCTCATACTGAGGTGGTGGTTGCTGTTGGCATACACCTATACGCCTACCCTGAGGTTCTCCGTGTCTCCCTTGTCTAAGCTCATCAATTTGTCCCCTAATCTTAGTTACGGGTAGATTGAACCTCTCAAATTGTTGCTGCATGGCTCTCAAATTGAAAGCGATATTTGCATCTCACCCTTAGTTGTCATCATTACTACCTCCCTGTGACATTGTAGATAAAATGATATATCTGCAAAACAAGGTTAGTAATAAACAACCTCATACACTCCCTCACGTGTTTCACTCAGATGATGTTACTCCCCTCATGTTTAAGTCACAGCAATGACTCCCTCAAATAAGCTCACACACTCTTACCTTTTACCTCTCAAGTAATGTCTTTAAAGTTACTTTTTAGAAACCAATTCAAAAAACTAAGCAAACAGCAAGCAACACAAATTAATTGGAAAGAAAAAGTAAATCCTAACAAGAAATGAAATAAGAACAATTATAGAAGCAAAGTAATGCACGAACAGAAATAAATTGTATGCTAATACCCGGATGGAAAAGATGTGTATGCAATAATTTTTGTTTATAATTGAACAATATGAATGCAAGATTGTCCATTTCAATGTGATGGAAGCAAAGAAAGGCACAAACAAAAAAATAAACTAAGAATCAAAGAAAGACACTCAATATATTGTAAACTCATCGAAAAAACCCTAGAGCTCAAAGAACAAATTTCAAATCTACCTAAGGTTTAAAATACACAACTCAACGTGTTTTTCAATACTTTTTTTGCTACTATTCACTATTTTTTGGTACTGTTCACGATACTGTTCATGTTCTTTAAGAAACAAATAAGAAAAAAACACAATAAAGATATGTATGTGTTCAATAGAATTAAGCCAAAGCTTTGATACCAAAATGATACGAAAGCTCCAAGAAAGTAAGGTTCTTGAAACCCCCTAATCCTATTGAATCAAAACCCTAATCTTTCTATTATAAGAACATGCTAGATCAAACCGCAAATCATAATTTTAAGACCCAATCACAAAGAAATCAGAAATCAATTTACGTTGCAAGTACTTACTTATTGATGCAAGTCCATTTCTTGAAGTAACCATGAAGACATTCATGCCTCACTTGAAGAATTCAACTTTGAAAATTTTATTAATGATCAAAACCCTCCGTTACAAGGATATAATAAGGTACAAATATCCTTGACCAAGTCCTAACCCTAATTAGGAGTGGGTTTACAAGCCCATATAATGAAAACTAAGCTAATCCTAACAAATCTAGGAGTATCTGGCCCATTGAGCGTAATCTGATCCAAGTCCTTTTAGGAATGGCCTAAACACATTAAAACAAATAAGTCTCAAAATAGTCCAAAAAAACAAAGCACATGCTACTAACTAAAAGAACAACTCATAAACAAGTCCTTGGGCCTAAAATAAGAGATAATAAATAACAAAACAAAAATGCGCCCTAAACAAGACTTGTGCTTGTTTCCCAACATGGATAAGTACTAGCCTCTTCAAACGCCTCCTCTAACAAAGTCACAAGCTTGGGCGTGCCTTGGTGTTTCTCCATGGATGTTTCTGCCTCCTCATGTACTTGGCTTGTGATTTGGGCTTGAACATAAGCTTATATTGCTTGTTTAAGCCTTGAAGCTTGTTGCGTTGTAATTGGACCACATGACATGTGTAGCTTGTTAGGTTGATGTGTAAGGTATGGAACTCCATTGCAAAGGCTGGTTGCATCAAATCATATAGTGATTACCCTTATTGTTTATTATAGGTCATTTGCTATAGGAGATCGAGTTGCAGAGTTACCTAACCTTGAGTCCAAGGAGCTAATAGAGAGTCTCCGGTACCTCAATTTGAACAAATGCCTTCGAGAAATTTTTAGAGGAGAGACAGGAGGTATGATAAACTTAGGAAGTAGGGGGCTATGGACTTCTATAGAAGTATAGACCCTACGAAGGTAGAAGGTTAGTTAGAAATAATATAGCGAGTGTTTTACTAGATAAACTGTGAGCTTGATAAAAGATTTGATTATAGAGTCTCACTATTGCAAGGTCCAGCTTATCAGTGGTGGAATATTGATCCCAAAAGTTCCGCCCGACCTTGTCAACTGACATGGGAAGACTTCCTGAGGGTTTTTAAGGAGAATTATATGCGTAAGATTTACCAGGATAGAAAGCTGAAAGAGTTCCTAGATCTGAAGTGGGGAAGTCTTAATGTAGCTGAGTAGGAGGTGAGGTTTAATGAGTTAATGAGATATGCTACTACTTTGATTTCGACTAAGGAGGATAACTGTAGGGGATTTGAGGATGGACTGAATATGGAGATCAGAACGAGGTTGACCATCACTAATCTAAGTAGCTTAACTGAGTTGAGAATTTCCTCAATCTAAATTGAATAGTTATTGAAAGATGGTCAAGGAGAGTATAGGTAGGAGTTTAGAATGAAGGGGTTAGATGAGTCCCAAGCTTATTTTGACAAGAGATTCAGTAAATACCATAATAGATCATTTCGATCATAGACTAGAGCGAGACAGTCAGGATTTAGACCGAGAGGTTGTCCTGTTCAGGCTAGTGGTGGCAAAGGTCAAGCATCTGGAGGATAGGCTTATAGAGGGTAAACACAACAGATTCTTAGTTGTTAGCACTGTGGAAAAAAACATCGTGGGGAATGTTGAAGATTAACGGGAGCTTGTTTATGTTGTGGCTCTCTTGAACATCAGCTTAGAGACTGTCCTGTGACTATAAGAACACAACATAGAGTGAGAGGCGGATCAGTGATTGAGACTACTGTCCAACAAAGTAGAGCTAGTGAAGCAGACAAAGTGGCAGAGGTAGAGGCAAAACCAGTTTAGCAGGTCCTAATGTTAGGACTGAGGGGTGGAGTAACCAGCTGCATTCTTAAGCCATGATCTTTGCTATCATCAGACAGGAGGCACAGAACTCCTCTGATATTATTACAAGTGTTCAACATGTCTTTCAACTTGAGGCATTTATGTTTTTAGATTCAGGATCTACATTCATTCATCACACGACATTTGGCATCTAAACTGCATTGTGAGAGAGAGATGTTGAAATTTGGTTTAGAGGTGAGTACTCCACTAAAAAGTACTACAGTGAGTGGGGGAGTCTGTAAAAGGTGTATCATTCAAATTGATCAGGCAGAGTTGGAAGCTAACTTGATAGTATTGCAGTTAAAGGAGATAGATCTCATCCTAGGTATGGATTGGCTTAATGAACATAGAGCTGTAATGAATTGTTATACTAAGGAAGTGACTATTGAATCCCTCAATCAACAAAGGGTTGTATTTTGAGGTATTAGTCAAGTAGTGTCAGCTAGGTTGATTTTTTCAATGAGTGCTCTCAGACTGATTCGATGTGGATGTGAGGCTTATTTAGCCTATGTAAATACGGGATATTCCTATTGTTAGGGATTTTCCAGATGTGTTCCCATTGAATTGCTAAGATTACCCTCGGACAGGGAAACAGAGTTTATGATTGACTTAGTTTTTGGTACTGCTCCTATATCGATTCCTCCGTATAGGGGCACCTGTGGAACTTAAGGAACTTAAAACCCAATTGCAAGAGTTATTGAGCAAAGGTTTTATCAGACCTAGTGTGTCACCTTAGGGAGCTTCAGTGTTGTTTACGAAGAAGAAGGATGGGACTTTGAGATTGTGTATTGACTATAGATAGCTGAATTGAGTGATAGTGAAGAATAAGTATCCTTTATCAAGGATAGATGATTTACTTGAACAGTTACAAGGAGCTCAGGTGTTTACTAAGATGGTTTTGAGATCAGGGTACTATCAGTAGAGGATAATAGAAGTTGATGTACCAAAGAGTGCATTCAGGAGCAATGAATGCAAATACGGTCACTTTGAGTTTTAAGCGATGTACTTTTGGTTAGCAAATGCTCCGGTAGCTTTTATAGCGTTGACGAATAAAGTGTTCCAATCTTACTTAGATCATTTTGTGATTGTATTCATAGATGATATTTTTGTGTAATCAAAGAATAGAGAGGAACATTCTTAGCACATGAGGTTGGTCCTACAGATATTGAGAGAGAAGCAATTGTATGCCAAATTTAGTAAGTGTAAATTCTGGCCTGATCAAGTAGTATTCTTGGATCACATAGTTTATTGATAGGGCATCCAGGTGGACCCAAAGAAAGTTGAGACAGTAATGAAGTGGGAAGCCTAAAAAAATGTGCTTAAAATTCATAGTTTTCTTAGATTAGCAGGATATTACAGAAGGTTTGTTGAGGGATTTTCACTGATCTCAACCCTTTTAACTAGGCTTCTAAGGAAGAATGTACTTTTCAGATGGACTAATGAGTTCCAAAGTAATTTTGAGGAGTTAAAACACCGATAAACTACAACATTGGTGTTAACTATACCATCAGGATTTGGAGCATATGTTGTGTATAGTGATGCTTCAAACCAAGGGTTAGGATGTGTATTGATGCAGTATGGTAGGGTGATTGCATATGCATCGAGACAGTTAAAGTCTCATGAGTTTAACTATCCAGTTTATGATTTAGAACTTGTTGCAATGATGTTTGCTTTGAAGATTTGGAGACATTATCTATATGGTGAGACATTTAAGATATTTACAAACCATAGAAGTTTGAAATATTTGTTAAGTTAGAAGGAGTTGAATATGAGTAAAAGGCGGTGGATTGAAAGATTATGATTGTACAATTGAATATCACCCTAGTAAAGCTAATGTTATGGTTGTGCATTAAGTAGGAAATCTAATAACAGTGTGGCACAGATTTAGACATTGAGGTTACCAAACTTAGTACAACTGAGAGAATTGATTGTTGAGCTGAATTTGAGGCAAAAATGAAGCATTGACAGCTACATTGAAGCTTAGACCGATATTGCATGAATTTAATTGCCAGATTTTCATATTAAACGATTAAAACCTTAGACTATTGCATATATATCATGTTATTAAGAATTTGTGAAATGCGTTTCATTCACATGCGTATCATAAGCATATACATATGAAATATGATTTAGAATACATTACAAAGATAATATATGCACTTAATTGACATATTCTGAGGTATGAAAGGTTTAAAATAATCATGATGTGAATTGTATATTGTTTATGTCTTGAATTGTAATTTGGTGGTTTACAATTAGTAAACTCAAAATTAATTGTTACCATTGGAAAATTTATGCATTTAAATGTACATTTAGTCTAGGAAAAATGCCAAGTGGTAAGACAAGTGAACATATGAAAAATTAGGATTACTAGACCTATAATTGAGTGACATTTGGCATAAATAATTGAATGACATTTGGCATAGGTAATTAATTAAGAAATGGAATTAATCATGGAGGGAAAAATGGCCTAACATGTTGGTGGCAATTGGCAGCCTAAGGAAGGGACAAATTACTTACATGCTTAGGGACATATGTCATGGTAATAAGGTGACACCTAGCACCTAAGGTGTTAAGCTTCTACAGGAGTAAAATCAGTTTTGTTCATTTCTTCTTCTTTCTTCTTCTCATACCATTGAAATCCTCTCACCTTTACATCCATGTGTTTTGTCTATGTTTGTGTCCAATTGCTACACTAATAATCCATGATTTTTACCCTTCACAAGATAGTTAAAGAATCAAATTATTGTTTTCCTTTATTATATTCAAAATATAACATGTAGTTACCTTGAATTTGTGATGATTTTGCATACATGGAGAGCTAAATTTTCTTGATCTTGAGTTGGAATTTGGGCTAGACAAGTAAGTAAAAGATTGGTCTTTATGGCATGTGGTCTGGGATGGATTGTACAAGATGTTGATGATGAGTGTGCTGGAATATGTGAAATGATACATTCCATGACATTGATATGCATGATCAGATAAAGGAGTTGTCACTGGAGTGACCGACGTGAAAAAAAGCTGAAAGATCAAGAAATGTTCACAAAGAGCCATAGGCTCAACGATTAATGAGTCTGATATCCATAATAGGTATAGGATAGTATCTAAAATGAGCCCGATATCCACAAGGGATATGGGACAATTAAATAGTGTTCAATTGCAACAAAATAAAAATGAAAGTGGAGTCTCACGTGCATTTGTATATATACGAGTATCATGTGAATGATTGCAAAAAACAACTAAATTGAGTTAATATAATGGTATGCAATATATGTGTACATGTTGATGATATGAATGATTGAGATGAATGATTGAAATATTCTAAACTGGTTATATGAAATGTTTGTATTCATAATGGGCTTGTTGAAATATGATGTATACGGTGATCAAGTACTAAATTCTGAATGATGTGATATATGGGATTTGATTTTGAGTGATGTGAGATACTGATTAAACTGTGTTATATACTTATGATGCTTGTGATCTGTTTTGAGTGAAGCACATCGATGATGGTTCACCCACTGAGTTCGCAAAACTCATCAAAATTGCAACGTTGATTTCCAAGTACTGAGGAGACCTAGCTTCGAAGACAATCTAGTATTGTCAAGTTTGGAAACAAAAATGGCTCAAGAGTTTGGCCAACCGATGTCTGAGGAGTTTAGTTAGAATGTTTTTGTTAACATTCCATTTCATGTTAGATATGTTGTATCGAAGAGTAAACTCTTAGATGTTTATGTAATGTAAATATATGGATTATGGAATTTCATGACAAAGTAAGTTTATTTTTGTTAATGAAATGAGAAAATTTAGTCCTTTGAAATATTTGTGCTTTTATGATGCCATAATAAGTGAATATGATTATTTTAACATGTTATTCTCATACGGTATGTTATTGGATGTCCTCTGGATGTTCGGGCATATTGTGAGATCCCAAATTGGCTAGAGAGGAGAACGAAGTATGCTTTATAAGGGTACGAATACCTATTCCTTATGGATGTGTTTTACTGGCTGCAGGAAGAGCAAAACCTTGAGGGCCTTAGCCTGAAGAGTAACCCAAAGCGAACAATATCTGTGGACGGGTGGTCTGGGCTGTTACAACACTATTGCTTCAGAAGCAGCAAAGCAAGCAGTTTGGATTAAGAAGTTCATCATGGAACTTGTAGTGGTTCCTAGCATTATTGACTCATTACAGTTGTATTGTGACAACAATTGTGCCATAATGCAAGAAAAGGAATAAAGGTCTTATTAGAAATCTAAACATGTATTCAGGCGATACCATTTAATTAAAGAAATCATTGACAGAAATGATGTCAAGATATAGAGAGTGCCCACTGATCAAAATATTGTTGATCCTTTGACTAAGCAGATGCCCTAAAAGAGATATGATTCTCATGTACTTGCCTATGGTATTAGATACAAAGGCGATTAGGTTTGGTGCAGGTAGGAGGTTGCTAGAGAAGTGATCTAAAAGCAATCGCCTTTAACACTTATTGTACAAATCTTTATGATTAATAAAAGGCATTTTTGTTAATTTGATGTTCATGTTCTTTATGAATTGATAATGATCTTAAATCAAATTAATGAAGCCTTTGATATATTACATAATATGAAGGAAATCATGATGAGATCATGATAATGCGAATCCTATCATGTGTAATTATGTTAGTATCTAAATTATCCACAGTCTCAAGATTAATGAGATGTGACATTATTATTCTGAATAGACTAGTGCATGTTATACTCCTTGATTAGATCAAGCAGTGGATCACATAAGCTATAAGTATGAGTTGTTTAGAGTTAACATGTAGTTGCTTACTAAAAGTAGTAAGTACATTGGATGACCTACCATGAGACAATCATATGGATATTCTATTTTAGTTTCAATGATAGTCTCATAACAGCAATGGTGCAAATATCCTTAAACTTGAGGTGCTCAAGGATATCTTGGATACTAATCCTGTACTTTGACTCCATTCCTCGTTGTGTCTTGGAGGTTGCTTATAGGGTGGTGATTGGGTAAAATTTGAGGTATTCGAAGGTAATTGAGTAGCCAGTAAATGATTCACCACTCCTGATAGAAGGAGATGATAGGTATGGCCTCTTATTAGGGTCATTACTCGGGAATCTCTAGCTAAAGTGGAAATGTCACGAAGATAGTCTTCAATGACATATCTAATTGAGTAATGAGCCTTGGGAGCAATAACTAACATCAATTGGGCTAGATGTGACGTAGTTAGTCTAGTGGGAGTTGACATTTTAACCATGCTCTGAATCAAGTGGAGTATAGATAGTGAAAGGATGAATTGCATGGGAAAATCGTCTATATAAGGGTTCGTAGTGAAAACATTAATTTTTCGATCAATTGGGGGTCATGATGTGTTGCTAGATACCACTCATGACTTGCTTGAATTCAAGTTGCTAACATAACTGGGAACCTAATGGTTCACGCGCATTGGAGATGCGAAGAATGAGTAAAATGGTTTTGGATAATGATCCAAGATATGAGAGAATGTTTTGGGATTGTATCGCGATATGATTGTGGTAAGAAACATTGCAAAGGAATGAAAGAAAGCAAGTGTTGCATGGTTGCCAACTCGGAAAATTTCTAAATTTCCAGCAAATGTTTCAAGCCAAATTAAGTGGCATCATGGCCACTTAATTCGCATTATTCCTCCATTCACGATGGGGGTTAGAGGAGGCCAAAGTTCGTAGAAACTCACCTATTTTGATGCATAGTATTGTAAGAAAACGAGTGAGAAATGTGAAGAGTTCATCTTATACACACTTATTCTCTAAACTATTCTCTCAAGAACATACATCAATGCTAGCACTTTTTGTGTGTTCTAACCATTCTTCCTAAGAGGTTTCAAGCTTTTCACTTCGTGTGGATATCATTAGAGATGCCCTTCTTTGGTTGTTGTGGTTCACAACAGCCCGAAGAGGTGAAGACAACAAAGAACGAAAGAGTTTGTAAGGTACACTTCTTAAGTTCATGTTTTTGTACCACATCTAATGGCACATGTTTGATTCTGCATTTTCTGGGTTTCATCTTATTTTTTGCTGCGTGTGTTTCTGATATGTGATGCATAATCAAAACCTAACACACCTTCATCCTTGAATAATCAATGCTCTTTCCATTTAAATTTGGTCAAGGCACGCATATTTGAGTGACCTAATCAAAGAAAATATCTCTGGATCCTTTTATAAGCCTTATTGATGTTTATAGGTAAAGTTTTCATATTTGATAATTTTGAATAATTAAAAACAAAATCAGTATAACGTGATGTCATATTAGAGGTTATTTTCTAAAATATAAATATAAGAGGGAGAATGTAATAATTGTGGAAAATGACTTAAATACCTTTATCTTTAGACTTTAACATAATGGATTAGAAGATTATTTAAAAATGTGATAAAGTCATTCTTAACAACTTGGAAAATATTCTAACTAATAGGTGGGTATACCATTTAAACCAACATAAAAGTAATTGAAGACTATCTAAAAGTGTGAAAAAAGGGATTCTTATTGGATTGGAAAATTTTTTTAACAAGTGGGTATGCTATTTATTAGTAGGTTTAAATGTATATTATTACCATCAAATTTAAGTATCCTTTTTATATCTATAAAAAATCACGTGACTTAAAATCTTGAAATTAATAAGTGAAAATATTTTATACTCCTCTTACATGAAATAACGATAAATCATAAGAACTATAATTTTAACATAAAACAAAGACAATCTTGATCATACAAGCTTGATCTTATAAGTTAGATTTCTTAATAAGCAAAAACCATTGGAAGGTGAAAATAAATTTGTTTGAAAAATAAATATTTTTGATATCATGTTTGAAAATTATATATATATATATATTGAGAAATTAAAGAAATTGTATAATAATAAGAAGTTAGAGTACACGTTTAATAACCATTAGAGTTTAGAAAACTCTTAACTAGCAGAAGAACTTACAATAAAGCCTCAAGCATATGGAAAAAAAACACTTCATAACGATGCAAAGCCTATTAAGCCTATTAAAACTATTTTTAAAGTTGAGAAATGGCTTATCTTCTTCATGGTTCATAAATATTCCAGTATGGGATCTTTATATAGGATTGAGCTCGTTTTGTATATTTTAGAGTAATACAGTCCAATTTTAATAATTATCAAATTGTAGGTAAGGACTTATTATGCATTGTGGCTTAACTTGAGATGAGAAAGGTGAATTATTGGTTGCTCTCATATGGATATGATCCAATCTATTAAGAGAAAGTGTGATTGAATGGTTTTTCCTTGAAAGATGGTTGGTTTCTTTCTCTCTACAAGTTTCGGACTTTTGTGTTTAAAGATATTCTAAAGATAGTGAATTCATTGAAGACACTTCCCTGCTTAAGACAAAACACTAGATAAGTTCGTTCTAGTTAGAAGAGGGAGACCTAATATTGTATATAACTTAGGCTATGTTTGGTAGGATAGTTAGTAATGGAATAGAACGGAATGTAATATTGTTCCATCGTTTGGGAATGAGGTTTATAATGGAATGAAATGAAATGAAATAAGATAGAAGGGGAGGGTTTAACATTACATTCTATTTTATCCTAAACAATAAAAATAAGTTACCTTCGAATTAAGATGTTTAGGATGTAATGTAAAATGATAAATATGTACTACCTAATATATCCTCAATATTTTTTATAATACCAATTATACCCTCAACCTTATGTTTTATATCTATTAACATATGTTTCGTTCTATCAAGGGTAAAATAGTCATTTATTATTATTATTATACATACATTCCATTCCATTCCATCCATCTTCCAATCAACATTTCACTATATGACATTATGAACCCTTTCATTCCTCTCGAATAATAATTTTCTAATATTATATTCATTTACATTCCATTCTATTATAAATCATTCCATTTCATTAAAAACCTTACATCTAACCAAATGCAACCTTAGATTCTTAACTAGATAGCTGAAGTAATAGAGCATTGGAGGATTAAATATTCCACAAATTCCTGGTTGTGAGTATTGAAGACATAAACAATAGAAATGCTAAGAAATTTACTCAGTCTATCCAAGGTACTAAGTCTTCCTTTAATTGCGAACCAAACAATAAAAGATGCTCTAAACCAAATTTAATGGATGGCACCACACTATCTTATGCTAACCAATCTTTGGTGCATGATCCCTAACAAGCATCCTATATGAATCATTAGTGAATTTTTCAGAAGAGTGCCTGCTCTAATGAATGTTATCTTCACCTCTAACAATTAAAGAAATAGTCAGAATTTGGTTGATTAGAGAAAAACTAGGTAGCTTAGAATTTCCTATAGTTATGTTGAGCCCTTTGTCAACACTAAGTTCATCTAGCCTGCTTAATGGACTGTATTAGTTCCTATTGCTAGTCTTTTGTTGGAAAGCCTATCTTACTACTTCCCTCAGTTTGAGTATTTATACCATAGTCCATATGCAATGATTCTTTAGTTTAATGGACAAAAAGTTGGAACTTCTAAAGTAGTGAGCACGTAACCATCTATTCCAAAGAGTTAGTTTGTCTGCCAACAACCTTTATATTCTTTTTAGTTATAAGAACTTATTAGTGATTCTTATAAACAAAATCCCAAGACCACCTTCATCCTTGAATAAAGAAAGTTCTTTCCATTTAACTTTGGTTATGGCACGCCTATTGCCTATTTGAGTCACATAATTAAAGAAAATCTCTTCTGATCCTCTCAATAGCCTCGTTGACATTTATATGAAAGAGAACATGGACTGACGAATTAGTGAAAAACTGAAGGAGGTTAATTTCACAAACTTTTAGATTCTTTTCTAGCAAACAAAAAATCAGAAAAATTAAAAGAATCAAAAATAAATCAACATAAGAAAATTTGGTAATGCAGTTCGGCACACCTTGCCTACGTCTGCGGGGCCCTCACCCAGCTTAATAACTTTCACGAAAGTACAATAGATTTACCCAAGGCTTTACTGAGCCGACACCACTCAACCCTTGACACTATCCCTCAACCTCACTTCCTGTGAAAGAATTCACACCCAAAATACGACCAACTCGTCTTAACCTCGTCAGAGGATTTTTCTAACTATTTCAACTCAAAAGCGAAAACAAATAAATCAAGAAATAACAATTTTCTAGATCTGAAATTGTTCACCAATATAAATAAGTTGCTGCACCAATAAATCACGCAATCACCAACTATAATTCTTCTCTGTGCCGCAAACAACAACTGTCTAGTAATGCCCAAAGAATCAACAACTCAACATCATGTGTGAACTCCTTATCAAAGATAATTTAGACTATAAAAAGGGCTGCTTGAAATATCTACGCAATTAGACCAATAGAGGGGCAAAACAAAGCAGCAGCAACTCTCACAAAAACAACGTTATTCAGCTGACGCAAGACTCATGTGCACAACCAGCAAATCCTTTTCAACATTAACACATAATCATTGTACTCCAGTAATGCCCATGTCAAAACCAATACAACTTAATAAAGGATCAAAAACAAAAAGAGAATAGCAGCCTCTCTACCAGCCCCTCTAGCAATTTTTCATCATCGGTTTCTCACAAATACACAGCCACAAACTCTCCACACCAATATCACGTAAGCTGCATAATTGTCTTTTTTTTGCCGCAACCCTTCTAGAATTTTTTTAAACTTGCGTAATCACCAAGACTCCTACCACAATTAGGAGATATTCACATATCTTAATAGATTTCACCTTTTGAATTACTGCCGTATATGCAATCGATCAATCCATATAATTCCAATTATCTTATATGTCCAATTTAAAATGCCAAAACTAAATAGGAGGTGAGCTTCCTAATGGTGGAGATTGTCCATCTCAGTCATGGCTTCTTCTTCTTCCCTGATCCATCGTTCTCCTCACCCCTTTGCCCCTTCTTCTTCATCCCTCTCTAAGTCTCCCCAAAAACGAATCCCACCCCCTCTAAAAATTTGAACCCTAATATTCCTCTTTCCTATTCTCCTCGTCCTTCCCAAAATTCCACTAGTCTCCTCTCGATTCCCTCTCCTTCCCACAGTCTTCCACCTTCCTCCCTCGAAATAGCCCTCCCTCCCCCCTCCTCTCAGCAACCCTCTCCTTCGGTACCGACCAGAACCTGGAAGTTAGTCGTGGAAACTGGCATTGGGGTCCCTTCCGCGACTTAGGAATTATCCTTCTATCCTCTAGAGATTAAAGAGAATCAGGTTTACGTCATTCCTCCGTGGGAGCTCGCGCAAAGAGGAGCATCTAAATTTCACACAGCCTTAGTCAGATTCTTTCTTGGAAAACATCCTACCTATCCGGTGGTGCATCCTGCCCTAGTGAAAGCATGGGCTGAGTTTGGTCTTCAAGACATCTTGATTACTAACGCCAACAATTTTCTCTTTCGGTTTGCGTCAGAGCAAGGTATGAAATCGGTGGTTGAGCATGGCCCGTGGCATATTCAAGGTCGGCTTTTGTTCCTTCGTCAATGGCGTCTGAACAGTGGAGATGCGGTGGAAATTCT
>JANVCL010000008.1:29387712-29398644 GCA_026546855.1 Erythroxylum incrassatum
CGGGAATGTCAATGTATGCATGTACAGTAAGTTCATGTGCAACAATATCATTTTTCACAATACAAATATGTCACATATGTATGACCATGTAATAGCATTACTAAGCTCTCACTGTTAACCCATATTTACTATTTTGCCCTTCCCGCTGGTATCGGGATGTTACAGAGAAGAGGAAAAGAAGAAGAGAAGAAGAGAAGAAGAAGAAGAAGAGAAGAAAAGAAGGAGAGAGGGAGAAGAAGAAGAGAAGAAGAGAAGAGAAGTGTATAGAAGATAGTATAGTTAACAATTCTTTTCAATTGTATATCTTCTTGTAAATAATACTTGACCATCTTTCTAAAACTATGATTATTTATTATCATCATAAAAGGGTAGATTGTTAAGTCAAAATGACTTCACGATTAATAATTTTGATGAAAATCAAATAATAATAACTTTAAAAAGTGAGACGAAGCAGAGAAAGAAACTAAGAAGAAGAAGAAGTAGAAAGTAAGACGAAAAAAGTGAGATGAAAGAAACTAAGATGAAGCGGAAGCGAAAGTGAGACGAAAGTAAGTAAGCCAAAGCAGAAGCAAAACAAAGACGAAACAAAACAAAGACGAAAGCGATATGAAGACAAAGACTTGATACTACGACAGATGGTTAATCAGTTTGAGTTAGTTACAAAACTCAACTGAATAACTATTTCTTCAAAGATTAAGAAACAAGAAGAAAGAAGTGGTTATCAAGAAGCAGTTGAAGACGAAGGCTATAAAAGAAGTTGGAGTCGAAGACTGAAAAAGTTAGAGATTTTGAAAGCTAGAGATTTGTAAGTTAGCGAAAAAGCTTAGCGACCTGGGATAGTGATCTTAAACATTTGTTAAACATTAGAGCTATGATTTTCGGTAACAAAGCTCCCAATATCTTTCTATAGGAAAGAAGAAAAACTGAGAGCCTGAAGAGTCTAAGTGAGAGAAATAATACTTGCTATGAGAGACCTGAAGAGGCTCTGTCGAAATAATGCTTGTATTTTTTAGAAGAATAGTAAAATCTCAGAAAGGATTCTAAAGACTGGACATAGCCACGGTTTAGGGTGAACCAAGATAAAATTGCTATGTCAACTTCTACTCTCTAACTCTCGACTTTTAATTTCTATTGTGATATACAAGTACTTAGAAGTTAATTGCAATACATCGTGATAATCTTACTCAATAGTTTTGAAAAGCAAGTTTTGAATGAAATTTAAAAAGGGGATTGTATTCAAGAAAAAGGATACACATTTAACCCCCCTTCTTGTGCATTTTATATATTGAACATAAAGTCTATACTAACGTGTGATTTACTTCATAAACAAACAATCACATTAACATAGTTATAAGCCTAAACATTCAATAATAATCTAATAAACAACTATAATCACACTAAAACACCAATCAAAACATGGTGTAAACTACACCTATCAACCTCCCTATACTTAAACTTTTTCTTGTCCTTAAGCAAAAACAAACACAAATTCAACCAAACTAAGCATAAATATATACATTCATGCAACATTCACTAATGAGACAAAGGCATATAACTTCATAAAATCAATTTAACCATAAATATCAATCATTCAAAATGTGCCAACATATTAACCTAAACATTTCGTGGCTAAGCACTTTTGATTGAGTATGCATACTAATTAAAATATTAACATCATATTCATTCACCTAGCACTTATACACATACAGTGATAATTAGTAATCAACAAAAATTGCAAATATCATTAAGTATCCTCTCATGAAATTTTTTTCTATTTTCAAATATGAGTGGGATTTATTTCTCGAAACGCCAATTTTTAATTTTCTTTAACGTTAACCTAGTATTTTGACACGAAGGCAAATGTCTTATCATGAATGTCCCTTGGTTACTTAATAAGGCCATGTTTTATTAATTAGCATGGATGGAATGTCATTATAGATTTTTGATGCAAAAATAAACATTTTATCATAAATGTCCCTAGTTACTCACCTATATCAAATTCTCAACTAGCTACTAGCTTTATTCATAATCTAAGGGCTAACAGAATTGTTATTATTTAAGACACACACTTTTCTTTTTCTTTTAACTCATTTTCACTGTTGGATCAAAAACAAAAGCATGCAAGATTTGGCTAAAAAAGGTAGATTTCAAAAAAATTTCAAAATCAAAACGTAGCGAAAATAACAAAACTAAATCAATATGTTTCAGCTATACATGATACACTATAAGTAAAATAATTTACAAAAGAACAAGGTGGTAGAAATATACCAACTCCTTGTTACAGCTTTGACTCCTCGCTTTTGTATCCTCTCCGAATCCTTGCTATAGCTTTGACTCTTTTGTGTCCTTTCTTTTGTCAATGTATCCTCTCCTTGTTGTTGTATCCTTGACCAATCCAATCTACCACTTGTTCTTTTTGGACAACTTAGTTAATAAGATCCTTTGGTGGGAAAGGAGAAGAAATATTTTGAGGAGATTTTTCTTAGAAGAGAAAAGACAAAAATGGGACTCTTCTCATTCAAGTTTCGGCTATGCATGCATGAGAGGAGAGAGTGAGTCAAAAATGCAAGAACTCTTCTTACTGTCCTTGTCAATTTCAGTTATCATGAAAGAAAGAAGTGATGCGCATCCAATGCATCACTTCATTCTTTAATCAATAAATGAGACTTTTCTCATTTGTTTTAAGATGGCTATATGAAAAGACCAACAACCTAAATGAGACCTTCTCATTTTCAGCTATGGATGAAAGACGGAGAAGAGATTACATCAAATGCACCTCTTCCATTCTTTAATCAAATAAGTGTTAAAAGGTTACATTACATGCCATCGTTAAAAGACAACCATTAAACCATTTAATGATAAGATCATTACTCCATTTAATGATGATAAAGCATGATAAAAACCATCTTAAATTTAGGAATTCAATGCTAAATTTGTAGCTACACATTTAGCTATAAAAAACCGAAATATTCCCTCCTTTTTTCTTTATTAACTTTGTTTCAGTTTAATTATTCTAATTAATCAAATCAAACCAAAGTCAAGCCCAATATTAAATGTTTATTTGGGCTTCTAATTAACAATTAATTAAAGTAAGCCTAGCATTCAATCATAGGCTTTAAAACCTCTATTTATATTTCTTACTTTGCTTGATAACCTTCATAAAAGCCAAATAGGGAATTTAATTAAACTTATATAATTCAAGCTCCAATAAGCCCGGAATTAATTTAATCTCATTAGAATTAATTCTAGCTTATTAACCAAATGTCATTCCACTAAAGACAATTAGTTGAACTCTTGAATTAATAAATATTATGAGAATACATGTTTCAAATAGGATGTCCAATTGCAAACTATATTATGAACCATATTATAACCATCCACACTAAAGGGTAAAATTACTATTTTGCCCTTATGTTGTTTTTCCTTCTAGATCTCCCGTTTTGCTCTATATGGTGATTAACAAATAAGATCTCATCTTGGTGTTAAGAATTGATAGGTAGCTAGTACATCAAACTACTGGTGCTAATTTAATCACCAATCTCTGTAAAATATCTAGAAGTGATGATATCACTATAGACTTTTTATTTGAATGAATGTTCCTTGATACATGTTTCAATTAATAATTCCAATGTGTAGAAATTGGATTGTTACTCTCTAAAAATGCATTATGATCATATCAAGAATTATAATAAAACACATATGGGTTCACCACTCATCAAGATTGTGATTCATAATAAAAGAATGCTAAGGTGTATGTTTTAAGATTAAGGTAACGACCTACTTTATTCTTTAAAAACATACGTGATTCTAGATTCATTTAATAATGCTATTATTGATAATCAACTACTATCATGATATGAAACTCATCTTTCCCTTGAAGTAAACTCTTTTACTTATACGGAGATAAATCGCAACACTACAGTTTAAAACATAATCAAGCGATCAACTTGATTATTCAATTGTGAATCAACTAATTTAGATTTTAATAATATAAATGTTTCCTATACATCTCCATGTATATATATATATTACTTACAAAAAAATCTTGGTACCTTATGACTATATATATAATGCTTATACAAATAAAACCAAACTCTTTGATTTTATTAATAATAATTATTTTCATTACAAAAGTAACTGGAAGAATGTTAAGTTATATGTAAATACACTTGCTTTATAGGGAACTATATTTACATAACTCCAATAAGTCGAGGTTCGAATCAACCAAAAGCAGAAGGTGAGAGCTGATGCAGAGAGTTTGAGAGTGACAGGAGACTAGTGCCAACTCTCTCATTTGAACACTCTCGTTAACTCATTTTGTCTTACATGTATTGCATTATTGAATCTGAACTTAATACTTTGTTAGCTCTTGGACAGTTCATTTTGGTTATTCACTTTGTTTATTACTTTAAAACTTCTCTGTTACTGATAAAGATGGGATTGAAGTATATGAAGAAGATGAACCTTGTTTATTCCATGATGGGTTGATTCTTTTTCTTAAGAATTAATAAATCTAGTTTTGTCGACTATGCATGATTGAGTTATTATTTTGTTGTCTTATTATTTGCTATAGTTTCTAAGCTTATTGGATGTAATAGTATGGCCAACCTTTTCATCACTTAGGTATTAAACGAAGGATTGAGAGAAGAAGTTTAATATTAGAACGAGAAACTATAGATGTTTGGGTTAATAATTAGAAATATATTAACTTAAATGGGTAATTATTTGTGGGTTTCCATAATTAATTTGGATAATAAACTTGTCAAATACAAAATTTAGATTTACTTTATTATTTGAACTAATTTAGAACCCAATTGGTAATTTCGGCAAGATAATTATCTAATCAATTCATCTTAATCATGTTTAGCAGAGTAAATTATTGAAGTTAAATTTTTAAGAGCTTTCTATACCCGTTGATCAAATCATTTGATTCTAGTTAAATTATTTTACTTTTCAGTCTAATTATGTGATTTTATTTAAGCCTTTACTTAACAAATCAAGATAAAATGTTTATGATTGCATCTGTTTTTATTTTTATTCAAGATTAATTTGAGTGAACCAATTTCAACTACTTGAGAGACGACCCTCGGTAATCAACTACAACTACCTCATTTACTTGTGAGTAAGATAGCCTAGGTATTTTTTAGAACTTATATTGGCACAATATTAATCTGCTCGCACTTCAGAAACTTCTTGTGTGCATACACCTGTTACACACCAGAAAAGAGTATCAAATAAAAATAAAAAGAAGATGAAATCGAAACAATTTCAATCACACTTGATGCTAGGCGCAAACCCTAGAAACAATGCCAAAAATTTGATAGGAACTTTGTTTTTAGCTCAATGTTTTAAAATTAATTGAAGTTGTTATACAACAAGTATACGACTTGTATAAAATAGTATAGCAAGGTATCATTCCCTCGAGAATTGATTAGTCACCTTGTAATTAAAATTTACTTCTATTTGAGTAATCCAAATAATGAGAGATTGAAAATCCAAAAATTCACAATTTAAAGGCTTGCAAACACACTTCATAACGTCATAAAAATAAAATAAAATAACAATTTGGATTAAAGAATCAAATTATAAAGGTTTGGGTCATTCTCTCCATAGCATGTAATCCCTCACTTTGGTAATGTAATCATGCTTAATCCTAGGAATTCTAATCTATTGGCCCTTTCTCTATCAATACTTAAACCAATCAAGACCAAAATAATGATTAAATTTTAGTATGTAATCTCTCAACCTATACACTTGACGTAACGATTAAATGGGTATGAAGTAACTTATTAGACAACCATTAAAACATAAAAGATCTCTCATGTTACTTTGATGAGTGAAGTGTTCTCAAGGCTGCCCACTCTCATGGTACATCCAAACTAATTTCCTAACTCCATTTATCAATATAAGCAAGGCATATAAAGTTTACACATCATAAGCATTAAAGCAAACCATACATTAAACCAATTTGAGTTCTTATATATTTATGGTAAGAACAGCCTTATAATCTACTTAGAAATCCATTACAATTATCAACAACATCCTCATAACAAGTCCATACATCTTCTCCATACAATGACTAAGCAAAAACAAATGAGAGAAGAGAGAATAAAGTGCTTATGATTTGAAGAACAAAGTTGGAACTTGGTGTGGAAACTTTGAGATCTCTTAAAATCACTTGATTCTCCATTAAAATCCACCAAAAAAGTGTCTATCTTCCTCATTTTTATGTGATGCACGACCCTCTACCTTCTTAGGGTTTAAAATGGGGTTTTTTTTACCCCTTTGGGTTCGTAAACCAACTTAGGATGGATGTGGTGCAAGTTGGAATTGCCAGCTAGAAAGTAGGAAAAATCCAACTTCTACCTAGAAAATTCCATCTTTCTCTTTTGATACCTACCACAATTCCGCATGGAAGTAAGTTAATAATCAACACAAATAAGGTCCAAATCCTTCCTAACATTGACATACAACTATGCAAAATGTATGTACTTCAAAACACATGAAAAGCATGCAAAACCTAATCTTAAAAACTTCATTTATAACTTAACATAGAATTTATCATATGCAATCACATACAATGCAAGTTTTATGAAAATAACTCAAAACCTAGGAAAACATCCTATTATGTATATTAAACATAGATATTATCACATAAAATGAATTAGACAGTCATTTAAACAATGTCACTTATCAATAAGAATGTAGTTTTCTTGCAAATTTTTAACATCAATTACTTCTCTTAGCTAATAGTAAATGGATTTGGTGAGTTCTCTTACCTTCTGCTTGATATTACAAAATCTTTTGTAGTTCCTCTTCCTCCGTAACTTATATACCACTCCACTTAGGACTATCTTGAGTATCACTATGCCACTATCTTTGTTAGTTTTAGTTTTTAGAGCCCATTCCAACATTTCTTCCATTATGTTCAATTAAACCTGCATATTGCTTTTTTGTAGAATGTTTCTTTATATATTAGAGTACTATTGGCGTGAGAATAAAGTATTATCTCTTATTTCTACCTTTGATTTACACGGTACGTAGAGGTTGGAACTCCACCAAGGCATTATGTATATTATTGAGAGCCTATTTTTTATCACTAGCTATAGGATAAATGAGAAGTTGGGAATGTAGTTCTTAAACCATACTAGTTTATTCCATTTTTCCCTCTATGTATAGTCCAAATACTGTCATATGTTTTTTTGTGAACCTGATTGAGGGATACTTTAGCCATGTGATATTGTACATTTTAGATTATTTTGAACTATAGCCTCCAAAACTAGTGATAATTGTTTCTATGCCCTTTGAAGGGTAGGACCACTTTTTTCTTAATCAATTCACTTACCTTTCCATTAAGAAAATACGAAAATAAAATGAAACTAGACTAATAAAAACAAATTAAAGAAAAAATGCAAAAAAATCATAAAAATGGGGAATTTAGTAGGGACCTGGTTCTTTGGTTCAATCTTAGCCTACACCCTAATTAAACATATTTCATTGATTAGTTGTTCTTAGACCTCTCATAGCAACTATTAATCGTGGGTTAATAATTATCTTGTGTTTTCCCTTAGGTAGTGTTTACTCAAGGTACGATCATTAATTAAACCTAACCACCGAATAACCTAGGATACGATCTCTAGATTTAATTAGGCAATAACATTATGAATTAGGAAAACTGATTAATCAAGGCAACGACCACATACGATGCGTCATTTAACCTAGGTTCTGCTATCCATAATGATTATAAATCATTAGTCGCTACATATGAATTTTAACATAATAATTACAGATTATATTAAAATTCTAGCAATGGGTTTGCAAATAAACGATTCAATGAATACATTAAAATCATCTTTTCATAATACCCAATGAATTCATACATAAATAATCGAACAATAATGAAAATTTGATCATTCATACACAAAACCTAAAACAATTGACATATGATAACACAATCAATTTCTAATGAGAGAAAGAAACAACAAAAACTGTGAAATACACTTAACATGGGTCGTCAACATCGATGTCATCTCTGAACCAATGTCGAGAACTTAACCTTCCATGGGTCTCTCTAAAGAAAATGCTTCAGGCCCACTCAAATAACCCTAGCCGAAACCCCCTAGGTTATTTCTTTATTGTTACACCTCCCTACTTTCTATTTCTATCGCCCTACTGTTCTCTCCTCACTATTCATTGAAGTGATAATTAAACATTTGGTCCATCCACAGTGTTTTTACGCCCTCGTCACTGTGCATTTACGTAAAACGCACGAGCTGCTTTTAATGCCTGGGTGTTTGCGTTTAATGCAAATGTCTGTGTCAAATGTAGACATTGTCTGCATTTTGCAGTTTGATCCACCTTGCAGCCTTACATTTTCTTCATATGTTGATGTCGTATTGCGCTTCTCCTTCATGTCACATATATGATATCGTTTTGGTGATTTATTCTTGCAGCTACCTTCTTATTCGACGTCATTTTATTCTAGTGTGGACTGCTCCTTGTACGTTGCCATTTAGCTCCTTGTTATGTTGTTTTACTCCTTGTGTCCACCTTTCATCATACAACCATCACTCCATTAAATTCACATTCATCCATGCAAAAATATACACCATGCGTGTTCATTTCTAGCAGCCCTCTTCCATGGGTTTTATGCTTTATCTCATTTTTTAATTCTTTATCTTGTCTTCTCTTGCTCCAATTTTCTTCTTCTTGCTCCGTAAAGAAAAGTCAAAATTAATCTTCAAAAAATAGCTCAAATATTGTGCTTTCGACTCACTTAACTACTTTGCTTTCGAATTGTGCCTAAAATCACATATGAGTCAAAGTGAGTATCTTAAGCAATTTCATGTCAATAATCGCTAAGTGTTATGAAATAATTTTATAATCAATTAATCACCTATCAGTATGACCCACTCAACAAAGGATCATATAATTTAGGTAAGTATTCTTTCTTACTTTCATTATTACACAATCTAGTCTTTTTTTATTGTATTGATAAGTTCATTTCTTTTATATTTACTTTTGACTATAGTTATAAACTCATTACATAGATTTTTATAATATTTTTGGCTATTATCAAAATTCTAGGGCCTCTTTGATTTCTTTGTTTACGACTAGTTATTCCAGAGTGTTAGCTTGTGATAAGTTGAGGGAGGGAGTGATAAAGTTGGATAGAGTATTAAGGGAACTTATAGAGTTTTAGGTTGTTCCTAAGTTAGATGTAAAGTAGGTGAAAGCTATGGTTTTCAATTGATCTTGATCATAATAGGGGATCTAATTATGGTCTACGATTCCTAAAAATTTAATTAGTGTTCCTTCTTTTTTGAATGTTTTTATGGAAGTTAGTCGTGTTAGCATCCCCATCCTTTATCCATAAAGACCTTGCCTTTTATTTTAGTAAGGAGATGTAGCTATCAGACATACGTGTTCATTATGGATTTTTCCTTTACTTTCATCTCCTCATTTAATGGATCCTCATAAAGGTCTTTCTGTATACTATTAAGTTCCTCTATGGTCTTTTCCATTTCTTTTTTCATCCCATTATTATAAAGATCTGTATATAGCTTCTTTAACTCTTCCTTTATTAGCTACAAACTTGTTAATAGTTTAAAGGCTTCAAATCCTTCTACTGGATGGTTCAAACCTCTAGTTATTAGTTTCTCATTTTCTTCTAGGTTTACGACAAAGTTGAAAAAAATTGAAGGGGTTTGCAGTTTACTTATATGTGGATCAACTACAACTTCAACCGATGTATGACATAAGATTCTTGGTATACTAAAGAGTCACAATCTGTTGGGGAATTTAGTCATCCATTCTTTGTTCACTAATACTTTATCCAGCCTTTTCCCAATGTGGTAATATCCTACTTGTTTATTTATACATATGAGAGGTTCCCTCTGTGATTGAGATCCACTAATCCTAAGTTGTTCAAGAATTATCTAAATTCTTTATCTACTTTCCCTTATTTTCTCCTTGTGAAGTAAATCACACGTTAATATAGATTTAATATTCGATATACAAAATGCACAAGAAGGGGGGTTGAATTGTGTATTCTTTTTCGATGACCCCCTTTTTAACACTTCTTGTAAAACTTGCTCTTTCTCAAAACTATTGAAAATCAGTATTATAAAATATTGCAATTTATTTTCTAAATGCTTGTATGAAACAATAAGATTAATAGTTGAGAGTTGAGGAAGAGTCGACACGGCAGATTTATACTGGTTCACCCCAAACCGTGGGCTACGTCCAGTCCTTAGAAATCTTTCTAAGATTTCACTATACTTTGCAAAGATATAAGTATTCTTTTCTCTGAGGCTCTTCAGGTCTCTTACAGTAAGTATTCTTTTCACACTTAGCCTCTTCAGGCTATCTGCTTTTGTTCTTTCAACTGAAAGATATTTCGATCTTTGTTACTGATAAGAATAGCTCTAAGTTTAGCACAATAAGATTTCTATCTTTTGAATTTCATTAACTCTTTCAAAAATCCCTAACTTCTGCAGTCTTTGACTCCGAATCGTATTTATAACCTTCGTCGTCAACTGCTTCTTGATAACTGCTTCTTTCTTCTTGTTTCTTTATCTTTGAAGAATCAGTTATTCAGTTGAGTTCTGTAACTAACTCAAATCCTCTCCTTTTCTCCGTCCTCCTTTCTCCCCCTACTTGTTATTAATCAAAAAGAATTACGACCGCGGATGCTTCATTATTTCTGAAAACATTTCCTTCATTTCCTTACAGAGTGACTTGAGGTCTTGTTGTATTTGAGCTACTTCCTCCCGTAAGTCACTTATTGAAGCAGGTCAATCATCATCTTTCTGTTGTTCTACTTCACAAGCAATAGTAGTGTTGTATGCGTCTGAAGACAGAACAAGCACTTCACTGATTATAAGGGCAGGAGGTTGGACAGATAGGTTTGTCTCCGGGAGATTCAAATCA
>JANVCL010000008.1:29411675-29423757 GCA_026546855.1 Erythroxylum incrassatum
ACTGCATAAACAATCAATATCTTGGGCATATTACTTAAATACAAGAGTGGGATAACAAGATAGTCAAATCCTTTTCTCAAAGTCTCCTACTTCCATTTTCCCAATTTCACAAGTCCTTTCTACAGACTCCAATAGGAATTTGTCCATGTCTGATGACTAATAACATTCTATATGTCGATATCTGAACCAAACCCCAGTGAAGTTAATCGTAAAGAATTGATTTTATTTACAATTTCATCAGGACCAAAATGAAAATTGATGAGACAGATTAAAAGAATGGAAGAAAGCATGGTGAATTTAGTTATCCCCTTGTGGAGTTTAAGGAGTTACCAGTACCAACATCAACCGAACAGACTTTTACTTCATGAGCTGAAAATGTTTCACTGGCTTGAAATCTTGGCCTGACCAACTTGCCTAATACAAGTACCAGAAAGATAGAATTAGTTAAAATTTCAGTTATTCAAAACAATCAAAGTCCCACCATCTCATGATGGAATAGCCGATGGCTGTATTGGTAGAAATATTCAGACACAAGCACACATCAAAACTTAGGAAAGTCGATAATACAAAGTGAAAAATGAAAAAGAGAACCTTAGAAATCATGCCATAGGATGCAGTGACTAGGTAATAGCTTTCTTGAGGCTCAAACTTCAGCTGTGATGCAAGGTTCGAGTGTGCTGGCGTGATATATAAGGACTATAAGGACTTTTCCTTCCTCAAATCCCATATCCTACAAGTATTGTCTTCGCCAGCAGTCGCTAAATGGCACTCACCGGTGAAAAACTGATAGCCAGAGCCTATATAAGACACCAAAGAAACATTGTGTGTTTCACAAATATAGTTTCAGTAAGTGATTCTATGGCAATTCAAGAAAAGATACACAGTAGAAACTGATCGGCTTGACATGCCCTTCTAAAGCCATAATGCTTCTCCCAAAACATAAGTCCCAAACATGTGCAAATGCATCTAGTGGTAATCACTGGGTGAAAAGCTGATACCCGGAACCTATATAAGAAACCAAAGAAACATTGTGTTTCACAAATACATTTTCAGCAAGTGATTCTACACCAAAGAGAAGAGAGAAGAAAGAAGAGAGTTCGGTGGAGAAGAAAGAAGAGGGTTCGGTCAAAATTAAATTTAGATCCAGCTCGAAAAGTAGCTTCAAGTTCTTGAACTTGTGAGGAATAGTTCCACAGAACCTGTTGGAGTTGATGTGAAACAAGGCCAGATCTGAAAGTAACCCAAGCTCCTCCGGCAAATATCCGGCAATATCACCATGGTTGAGGTCAATGCCGGCAACGGTACGAATTCTACGGTTATCTAGGGCCGAAGCACAAAAGACCCCCTCATAGCTGCAAACATCAGACCCGACCCAATTGCCCGTAATGTTGAACGGGTCAGAAAGAATGGCTTGTTTCAAAGCTTGCAATGCTATGTAAGCATTTCTAAGCCTTGGATTCTCGAATTGCAGAGAAGGGTCAACCGTAACATTCTCTCCTCTATCACCAAACTCGTCCTTGTAGTAGAGAAGCTGACGCTTCTTGATGTACATAGCTTGAGCTTCACTGAGTTGTCCATGGCTGTAAAAAGCAGGGATCTGTTCGGCAGACGCATGAGTGGATAGGCACGATACTGCGCCTAAGAAGAGGGCAATGAGAAGTGAGAGATGAGGATGGAAGAGGGTCTTCTTCTTCATCTCACACGAGACATCTGATTCACAAAATGCCACTTTGAAGTTGTGTTGTGCTGCCGCTTATCTCTAGCAGCAGTTGTTCTAAGGAAGACCTGTTTGAACAACAATGGACCTTTTTTTTTATGGTTGTTGTTGAAGGAACAACAAGATCTCAGAAGCTAATGCGGAGAGAAAGAGAGAAGTATGTGATGCTCCTGAGGAGAGAGAAAGGGGGAGGGGAGGGGTGTTTTTTCTAGGGAGACTTTGGAGATGGTGTATGTGTGAGAAAATAATGCTGATCGTGTACAGCTAATCACAGCTCAAACCCACCAGATTCTCTCTCTTGTTTTTTCTCTCTCTTTATTTAATAAAATTTTTTGTTTACCGTATAATACCCAAAGCTTACTGCTTTATACTTTATTTTGAAACTCCAGTATTCAAAACCTCAGCCCACCCGTTTCTTACTTTGTCTTCTTAATTGGTGAGAGTTGATTCTAATGCCATATTTTGTTTTTTCTTTTTATTCAAAGATCCCCATTCCCATTTAACTTCTCAAATAAAAACACCAACATAATCCACATGAGGCATAATGCATTGTAATCATCCACAAATTTTGGATGAGATGGTGGTGCGAGTTGACCAGCAGCCCATATTTTCTTCAACAAAGAATAGAATACAAAAGAAAGGCAGTGCGAGTGGGTTTCGCCGGTGATTCTGGGTGATTATCACGAGATGGATGTGAAAGTGGCTCGAGATATTTGATCAAAACAAACCAGAATTTACCACTACACCACCAGGCATAAATGAACTGCCAGTAACGCTGTTTGTTTGTTTAAAAACATTCGTGTCCTCTTGTGCGCTTCCATTTTTCGTCTTTCTCACTGTCACGGGCCTTTTTAATTTCTTCCCGTTGGAAATTTAATTTCTTTGTTTAACCCAATACAACGCATGAGAGTTAGAACACTTACTGCAACTTATGTGTTTGGTGTAATTATATCTCAATAAATTAATTCCAAATAATCGGTCAGTCAGACAAATGTACGTTTTATTCCATACTACAATACAATGTATGTTTAAAGGTTTTAAAAAATTGAAATATCCGAAACATTCATGAAATGTCATATGAAAGTGACAAATGTTGGATTTACCGCTTTAATTCGTCAACATATAATTAAAAACTCCCCACTTGAACTAATTTATAGGAAAATTAGACTTGTATATCCAATTACACTAAAAGAAAATAAAATTTTTATTTATACGAATAATAGGACTTTATTTTGTTTCGCTCATAATAAACTAATTAGAGAATTCAGGTTGCAGATAAGCAATGAGCTTATGGTTAGAGTTATAGCTTTGTTTTATTGTATAAAACTGATGTAATCCAACTCTGGACTTACTTTAGTTATTGTCAATAATACCCTGCACTTTTTATTGGTCATAAGAAATATGCATTTTACAGACAAGATAATCCTTTTTTTGGACTCCTAAATGTTGGAAAATTAGATTGGCAAATCCAAGGCTGGACCAGTCTAAATCGCAGGTCGTCGTTGGTGAGGAAGAGAACTAAGCAGCACATATGAATACAGCGTGAGTGCGACGTTCCAGATGCTTACAATGAAGAAATTAAGACGCTCCTGTCAAGATTTAATTGCATGTTTTCCCCCTTTTGCGTCAGAGAGTTGCCATAATTCCGTTGGCATTACCCAATTGCCACATATCTAGTCTACACAATTAATGTTTATTTTATCTGAATCAATCCTTGTATATTTTCATTTCAATGCGTATGCGCTCTCTTTCGCCTTACTTTTCACTCAATACAACTTCCTCAGAACGCATTGCTTTGCTTATAATAGCTCATAAGTGCATTTCCCAAAGTATTCAAATATTAATCATGACAATCCTTTGATTTTGGTTTTATTATGGCGCCACTCGAGACAAAATGAGATAGTAAGTAAAAGTAGAACAAAACACCGATCCAATCTCGAGTATGATCTGAGGTAGCTCCCGCGGTCTCTTTTATGCCTTGCGTCTCGCTTACGAGATTAGATTAGTACAAAGTCATAGAATTCACATCCAAGTTGATCAGATAATTCATAAATTTGTATCCTTATACAACAATAGATAAAGCAAAAAGGTTTCAAAGGCAAGAATTTCTAGAGTCGGAGAAAATGGGACTTTGGTTTAGACATGTTCAAGCGGCCTATGTATTGTCCGGGACACAATTTGTTCTTTCTCTCTTTTTGTTTTTCATTTAAAGACTTGTCTCCACTTTATCCAAAGCTAAAGACAACCATTTGTATTAGCACTTTATGTATTTGCATATTTAATGGAAAGATTTGTAACTTCATATCCGCATACATGTGAAAACTTGTCTCCAATTATTATTTTTTTCGTTAATTGAACTACTTATAGAAAGGAATTTATCCCTTTTCGCCTTGAAATATCACTTTTTTTATAATTCTAATTGTAAGACCATGACATTGTTTGCTAATTGGTCCAATACATGAGACAAAGCCTAATGTTATGAGAGTGAAGTTGCTCTCATTGCGACACATCCTGCACTAGAAAGAAAAAGAAGAGGAGTAAAGAAAATGTAGTCATTGATAGATCCAATCCATGCTTGAAATATTATATTATCATTTGTTTTTTTGATATATATATATATATACATATATTATGCTTGGCGGTGCGTTATGGAACGCGTCAGTGGGACCTGCCACCAAAAGCGTCCGATCTAAGACGACTAAAGGCGAGGTCTTTGGGGCCCACGTGTCACGTCCAACACGGCTGGATCCTAAGGGTCCCACTCTCGTGAGGTGCACCGGGTTCAGGTAAGCGTGGAGAATTGCATCCCTTAGGGTTGCCTTACACCAAAATGCCCATCGGTGGCGTAAACGCGTTTTCCCCATTTCCCACCTTTTACCAATTCATTTCAAACTAATTTTCTGGTCTCACACTTTCAGCCACGGTTTTCCGTTAGAAATGACGCAAACAAACAAGAATTGGCATCTTTTTGTACTCAAAAACTCAACGGTAACTCCAGTCTACCCTGTCGTCTAATTTTAGTTCAGATTAATAAACTAAATGCAACAACTAAAAAACAAGAAAGAAGGAAGAAGGCAAACGGATGGGAAGGAACGGAGCAGGACAGGAGAGAGGACGTGTAGGATGATGATGAGCGAGCCACGTAAGAAAATGGGATGGCATTGGAAAGCAACAAATTGCCAGCCGGCAGTGCCAGTTGTAGCGCAATATGGCACCACGCGGCGGCGTAACAACATATGTATGTCATGTTCACCCATTCCAACTTGCGCGTCAAATGAACTCTACTCTAACCTGGCACAACTCTTTGGCTTCATAGGCTTGTTGACTTGTATCAATAGTGTCACTGCCACGTGCCCGTAAATAACTTCTTTTCTCTTGGAAATCAAGTTCAGTCATCTCTTATCGTGGAGGAAGGGAAGTTATATACTGTCCATATATGTGAGAGATAATACAAGAGTTGTTAGAAAAAATATCGTTTGACGTGAACTTAGTGGAGATTATTCTTATGGTCATTTATATTCTTAGGTGGACAAAAAAGGAATTTCTCATATTACGTCACTATGTTTCTAGAATCATTAAAGGGTATGATCAGGATAATGGGCTACACAACAAGCCCTTCATTTAACGCTCTTTCCTTGTTTTGTTCTGGTTACTTGTCATGTTTGATGGTTTCTAATGAACCAAAAAATGGAGATTATTAGCTTAGCTTCCTTAACAACAGTTGTTGAATCTGTCCTTCAGCTTTTGTGGGATATCATACCAGACCACAAAATGATTTAAATCTAAAAAAAGGAGGGAGCTTAATTAAAAGAAATTGGATTGACTCTTATAATATAGGATCTTGCCTTTTCAAATCCATATTAAAGATGGATTTGAGTATGATTTCATCGAAGTAGGGTGGAAAGACAAATATCGAAAGCAGAAGTCTCAAGGTTAAAGGAGGAAAGCGCTTTCAGACTGAGATAAGACAAAAAAAACGATTGTTAAATTATGGATATCACTTCCCCCAGTATGTATAGGGTTAGCATTTTCAATAAACTCAGGCAATCTAAGTCCTTTTCTTGTAAAATGACTTAGAGGTGTGAAATTTCAAAATCATCTAAATGGGTTTAAATTGTAGGTTTAGTCGATGAGATCAAGATAATGTAGTCCTGAAATTACTTTTTCAAAGGTTGGTGAAATCTATCCTCTCCCTTCCCTCCTCCCTCACCACAAAACTCCTTTACAGAGCCAACTTAATCCAAGTAAAAAAAACCTAATAGATAAGATCGAATCATAGATTATTTTAAAATATTATGTTATTTGCTATATGTCTCATTCTTTATCTGTTTTGTTTTCTTGGAATGATGATGACATCCTCATCTCAAGAGAAGAAGAAACGAAAGGTCACTCTTAGTGACAAGGTTATTGTTATTGAACCTATCTTCCCTGCCCTTTTTGAGTTTAAAACGGTTTGAAGAGGTTTGGAACTTGTCTAAGTAAGGCGAGCAAATAGTTGTCAATGAGATTTATTGGATAAACAAAAATTACAAAATGTTAAATTGTTTGGTATTGAAATAGGAACAGTAAAATTTTGCAAAATAGAATTTAAAATTTTAGCATGAGGATGGCCAAGTCTGCGGTGCTAGGTTTCAATAGAGTTTGTTGTGGAGACTGTGTGAGTTTGAGGGGAAGGTGATGAACATATAGCTGGCCACTCGTACAACCCATTTCTATTCTCACCATGCACTAGGGGTGTTTATGTTACGAAATCCTTGATAAGAAATCCATAGGGAAAAAATTCCATAGAGGTTGGATTAGCTTTACAAAAGTTGGAAACTAAAATTAAATTGTGTTTGATTTGAGAAGCACACAAAGTATTATACAAATGAAAAACAGAGTTAGATGCATATAGTGAAGTTGAATCATTGTGAGTAATTGGTATTTTGTTACCATCTCCCATTGTCACTTCCTCCATATCGTGGTATGCAAGCATATTATGTGGCTTAGTGGTAATGTGATGTGTGGCACCTGTGTCTAGAACCCATGGGTTTGCAGATGACTGAAGTCTAATGACAAAGTTTACTTTGGCCTTAATGTGATTATGAGATTTGGAGCGGCATACTGAGACAATATGACTAAGGTGATTGCATAACTAGCATTGAACACCATTGTTGTAGTTGTTATTGTTTTGTTGGCACCATTATGGTTGTCGATTCTACCTATTGTTGGGACGACATATCGGAGAGTAGCTGTTGCTATTGTTGTTGGAGATTATTGTTGGTTCTGTTTGCTACAACAGTCGTTATTGGAGATGAACGTTGTCGTTCTTGATGTTTAAGAAAAAAATTCATGGTTAAGGGGCTTTTTGTAGAGTTTAGGATATTTAATCAGAATGCTATAGTTGCAAATTGTTGCAGATACTTCACGAAAATCAGGACGAAGTCCTTTGAGATTTTTTATTGTGAGTTCAGCTTCATCAACAAGAGAACCTGTAATAGCAAGTTCATCAGCAATGGTGCAAATTTTATGAAGATATTTAGAAGTAATCTTGTCGTCTTTTGTGATGAGACTGAGTTGATCTCGCAAGCTGTAAATTTAGGTGTGACTTTTATTTACATAAGTGGTATGAAGAAGGTCCCATGCTTTCTTGGCAATAGATGCACCGGTTACGATGGAAGCAATAGTGCTATCAATAGAGGCCATCATTGCTTGATGAATGAGACGGTCTTGATGAACCCAAAGGCGATATGCTGGGTTGATTTCATTTGTGTTGGCGTGAGTGGTTGTCCTCTCTGGGCAAGGTGTAGAACCATCAAAATGCCTAGCTAGTTCATAACCTTCGAAAAGGAGTGTTAATTGAGCTTCGATGTAGAGAAATTGGAACTACCTTACAGTTCGATAGACAATTGTGAGGATGGGTTAAACTGCACAATATGATTGTTGGTGCTTGGATTATCAGCATTGATAAAAGTAGGCTAGGTAGTAGATACCATTGAAGGTGGTGAGAGCTGTTTGTGCATTGGAAGAAAGGAAAGGATCAAACTCGTAAGAGCTATATTAACTATAATACCATAAAGAGTTTAGAAAACCAACTGAACTTTTATTGAATGATAAACCAAATGTTAAATACAATAATGATCCTAAAGAGACTCTTTAACTCTAGGAGCAATATTAAAAAACTAGTAACTGTCTTTAATTAAAGCAAAAACTATAAAGAATAAATCAAACAAAGGAATTAGTCAAATGAAAACTAAAGTCAGCTAAAAGATAATAGATGTGGTACTAATATAGTCCTTCTCCAAAAATAGTACTCATGTTAACTTCACTATAGAAGAAATCCTTAGGTCCAGATGGCTTTACAATTCATTTTTTCAAACAAACCTGGCATATCACAGGTGAGTTTTTTTCTAAAGTTATATTGTTATCCCAACTCAAGGTGCATTCATTAAGGGTCGATCCATTAGTGACAATATTCTGCTTATATAGGAGCTCCTTAAGGATTATCATTCTAGGAAGAAACTAAATAGTAGTACTTGGAAAATCGATTTTTATAAGGCCTTTAACATAGTTAGCTGGACTTCCATACAAGCTTGTCTCGATGCTTTGGAGTTTCCTACCTACATCAAAAATTAGATCATGCTATGCCTCTGTACCTTATTAGTAAGTATCTTTATTAATGGTATTATAACAAAACCTTTTCAATGTGTTTGAGGAATACAACAGGATGACCCCTTCTCCCTATACATTTTTGTTCTGGTTATGGAAGGTTTATCTCGCATGTTTGCGAAGTTGACATCCCATAATGATTGTTTTTGTTATCATCATAAGTGTTATCCCCTACAACTCACTCACCAGCTGTTCGTTAATGATTTAACACTTTTGTTTAGGGCTGAATTATTTTCCATTAACATTCTTAAGGACATTTTGACCAGATTCTTTACCTGGTCTGGTATGAAAATTAGTTTTAAAAAAAGTAGTTTCTATTGCTCTTAGGATGTATATAACTCTCTTGAGCTTGCTAATTCTCAGGGTATAGAGTTATGTAGGCTACCTTTCAAATACTTGGTCATCCCTATCTCTCATATTAAACTCACACTTATCGACTGCCTACCCCTCTTGGAAAGATATAAGTCCAAAATGGATTCCTAAGGCTCATGAACTTTTTAAAAATGGAAATGACACTTTTGAAAAAGTACAAACCAGGCTCTGATACCAATTTAATTTTCACGACTGGCACAGTCTTAGGCCCATGACAACCGCCGCATAACCGGGCTAAGTACATTCACAGTATCCTTAATCCGACTATGCAAGGCTAACTGAATATCCATTTTTTTAAAAAAAATTTGGGCAGGACAACGATTGTGTTTTAAAAATCCCAAAAAGCTGCAAATATTTTTAAACATACTTCTATATTCAAACCAAAACTTTACCACAACTTCAAGACTTTAAAGGTCACTCAAGGTAATCTCAACAACAGTATCAAAAGATTCATAAATAAAGTCATTTATAACATACAAGGCAATCAAAAGTTAACTTACAAAATCATAAAGCGTATCTACATAAACACAGTTCATGAGCCACTAGACAATAGAAGTAAGAATAGGAAACTATCCATATGCAGTAATGCCTCGAAAATGTCAAAAGACCGCACGATCCACTCAGAGCTTAAGACTCACTAAATTAACCTGCATGGTTGGAAAGCGGAGGGGGTGAGTACACTAGGTACTCAGTGAGCAGGAAAGACATATGTCACAGATAGAATTCCATATATACCAAGACAGTGTAGATAACCTACGAAGTGAATATATATCACATAGAAAACACATAAGCCCAGCCTATGACTCAACATATACTAGTTAGGAACCATATAGGCCTAGCCTATTAACTCACTCATCTGGTGAACATAGGTCCTAGTTTTAGTACACAAAAGCATAAAAATATCATATGTATCAATCAAATCTCAATAGGAAAACTAATATCAGGGTAAGCCAAAACAATCATATGTGACACCATTAGTTGGCCAAACTAATGTGCACACCTATCAATACTCGGTATTGGCTTGACTTTCATTCGTGGTGAGTCCGGACTACAGTCGACAAAAATGTCATGACCCTAGGTGATGACCTCGTCGGTGTCTAGACCCTAAGTGTGGAATCACCCGTAAGTCCCGTAGAAAGGTGTCGATACGGCGACTCGACTTTAATGTACCAATGTCAAAGGTACGGGGGTCACTTAATCAGTTATGCCTAATACACGATTGGCCAATCGTCTCCTCACCAATCACAAAACAAATGATATACAATTATTAAGTATAAAAATCAAGTAAGGCACCAAGCCTTTATTTATCTGTCCAACCGATAAAATGAAACCGTGCCATGACTCTAAGCCAAAAGAGAACAAAAATATGCATGATACGTGACTCGATTATGCATATGTAAATTCCAATACATTTTCTCATAAAATAAAAGCCATCTTTTGTAATCTAAATGCATAGTTGTTCAAAACAATGCCATTTATTAAATACATAAGCATATTAGCATGCATTTGAAATTCAATTTCTATCTTACGTTGCCTAGGTTCAAAATTCACATACAAGTCATCATACTTGTTTTAGAATCTTCTAATCCTATTTGAGAAATATGGTTTCCCCAACTCACCTCAAAAGAAGATATTCACTCCCCTAACTTCAACAATTCTCAATATAAGCTCCTTGACTCACAGCTCCGAGCCTTTATACATAAAAAGGCATACGATAAAAATACTACTTAAATATATATTTCATATTTATACACCATCACATTAGCTTCTCTTTTGCAATTTCTAAGGCATTTAATGCCTTTAATCCAAACTTACTCATTTCATATCATAATTAAGCACATCTTTATCCAAGCATATTAGGCCATTATTCATCAATCTAAGCAACATTTCAAGTTTACTCTAAGTAAACATGGAATTGTTTTCCAATGTATACCATTACAAAGCCTTAAGTTCTAAGCTAAGTTCACTTAGGCATTTTATTAAACACCTAATAAGCATGACTTTCAAGTGACATTTTCAAGACTTTATCATAATAATTCATGCTCCTATCATGTCATATAGTAACACTTCCAATCAATGACACATTCCATCACTCCATTCCAACCAATTTCCTTCATTTAATCTACATTTTATCAATTGTACAACTCACTACATTAATCCACCTCGTCTCCATCATTTCGACCTAAACTTAACCGACACACTATAAAGTCAAAATGACTTTACGTATAATGATTTTGATGAAGAACAAATAATGAGACAGAAGCAGATATAATAATGAGATGAAAGAAAGTGAGACGGAAGCAGAGCAAATATGAGACGGAAGTGAATATGAGACAGAAGACAAAATGAGACAGAAGCGAATATAAGACAGAAGACAAAATGAAACGGAAGACAAAATGAGACGGAAGACAAATGAGACGGAAATGAATATAAGACGTAAGTGGAAAGCAAAAAATGAGATGGAACTTATAGGGTTTACAACCTTACCTCTAAGACTGTTGAGGAGACTATTCATGTCAAGTTTGATGATAGTTGTTAACCAAGTAAGAGAGATGATATTTATAATGAAACCCTTTCAGTACCTTTGGTTGATAGTGAAGAAGTTCCACCGTCAGATACTCATTTAGACAAAGTTGAAGATATTCCTGAGACTCTTCGTTTGAAAAGAGATTAGTGATATAAGAGTTCTCATCCAGAAAATTTGATTATAGGAGAGACCTCAAAAGGAGTGCAAACAAGGTCCAAATTCAGAAGAGAAGCCAACGTAGCGTTTGTTTCTGAAATAGAGCCTAAGAAAATTGATGAAGATCTTCAAGATGAAGCGTGGATTTTAGCTATGCAAGAGGAGCTGAACTAGTTCACTAGGAATAAAGTTTGGTCCTTAGTTCCCAGACCCTCGAAGAAATCCATTATAGGAACTAGATGGGTGTTCAAGAATAAGTTAGACGAATCAGGTAGAGTAAGTCGAAACAAAGCAAAATTAATAGCACAAGGCTATAATCAGCAAGAAGGAATAGACTACAATGAAACGTATGCTCCGGTAGCAAGACGAGAAGCTATTAAGATCTTGCTTACATATGTTGTCTGTCATGACATAAAGCTTTTTCAAATGGATGTGAAAAGTGCATTTCTGAATGGCTTTATAAATGAAGAGGTTTATGTGAAGCAACCTCCTGGTTTCGAGGATGACAAGAATCCGGACAATGTCTGTGGACTTCATAAGGTTTTGTATGGCTTAAAACAAACTCCTTAAGCTTGGTATGATCATCTCAGTACTTTTCTTATTGAGAATAAGTTCAGTAGAGGTCAGGTAGATAAGACATTATTTAGGAAGTGCATTAAGAA
>JANVCL010000008.1:29423857-29445446 GCA_026546855.1 Erythroxylum incrassatum
TAAACATGAGGTTGACATAAATAAATAGCTGAAATTCAATAAATAGATATAATAAGATGGAGTAATACTCCCTCAAATTCATAATAAGTGTCGTTTTAGAGTAATGCACACTTATTAAGAAATGTCTAATATACCCTTATTAATTACATGTTAAAGTGTCTTGAAAATATAATCTGTGTAATTAAGATATGAGAGAAATTAAAGGCTAATTTTGGAAGTAAAATTATAAACATATATACAAAGTAAAAAATGACACTTATTTTAAATAATTAAAATGTATCTAAAACGACATTTATTATGAATAAGAGAGAGTATAGAACAAAGGATCCTTGCTCTTTCTAATAGCTCCTACCTCGCATAGTATACTTTCATCAGTAATTTAATGCGTCAAGTCAATTCAGAAGTAACATTCAGACCAAAATTTGTATTTAGCAACTCAAATATAAAATTCATAGATTACACTCGCTTTCCCATTTCAACTGCCAAATTTGTATTTGATGGATACAGAGGTAATCAACCTGTTGGCCTGATGTTTGATGTGAAAGTCCCCTGGGTTGGTTAAATGAACTTTGATTATCAAATTGGTTTCCAAGAATAATCTCAAACAATAGCTCAACCAAAGCAATTGATATATATTTATCCACCCAATATTACCTGTTCATGCAAGTGACAGCTAGTGAAATTATATATATTATCTCAATAATATGGTATTTAAGATTGATTTTGGCAGTCAAAGACATTGCAAATGAAGAAAGAATTAAGAAGCAAATGATGAGACAGAGGGGTCACAGTGGGTAAAGTGGTCCCAGTACAACTGGCCTTATAGTGCCATGTGCTGGCTCGCTAATAGATATCCTGTTGTCAAAAGCTCTCTCTTTCTTTGGTTAGCCCCAAAAAGATAAGATGCCTATGCCCTTTATTTAAGGGAAAGGGAAAGGGACCAGGGAGATGAATGGAGAGGGTGAAGGATACCTTTGTTATACGCCATTGCAGTACTAATTATACTTTAAACACTGGATTAATCCAGTCCCAACCATGCTTTTAGCTCATATTCACACTCACTTTTCAAACTATTATGCACCACACTAACGCTTGAATGGAAATAGAAAGTCATAAAAAACTTGAGGTTTGAAATAAGTCATAAACAGAATTAAGAATTAAGAACATTGGAAACCCACGGCTAAGTGTTAGCTTCATTATATGCGCATATCGTAAGAGACAGCTTAGCAACAAAAGGATTTGTGTGTTAGCAAATGCCTGAAACTGTCGGCACGCGATAACAGAGCTATGTGAACATGACAAAGATTCGATTTTTAAACACCCAAATGATTCCAGCTTGTCTCTAATACAGATGTAAACCCATGACGGGGAGAAAAGAAAATGAAAAGCCCATCAAACCAATAATTGTACGTTCGTATATGTTTTAGTAGATATGTTGGTTCTTGGTTTGGGATAATAATGTCTGATTAGAGAATCTCAAATGATTGGGACATTCCTTAGCAAGTGGTTTTATGAATGTCCCTGAAACTATATAAAGAAGAAAATGTAAAAGAGTGGATTACCAATTCAAAGTGAAACCGACAGCTTCATATTGCTTGCTTTCTTTATGACAACCCAATCGGTTCTTCTCCTCTTCTTTACTATGTGTTTTGGACTTTTCTCTGTAAAAGTGCAAAATTCACGAGAATATTTAAGCATTGCAAGTTGCTTGCCACACACAGCAGATGCTTTTAGAAGGTGGAGGTGGACGTACACGAAGAAAATAGTACAACTCAGTGGACTGGCCCAAAAAAGGAGGATTCAAGAACAATAAAGTGAAATGTCAAATCTAACTAGAACAATGGTTATAAGTTTAGAAGGTAATGCCATTAATAATTGGTCCCCACATGGAGACAGGGAAAGATGGGTCTCTTCTTTTTACCAAGAGTGGGCCACTCTAAACATATGTGTATATATATACATATATTTGAAAGGAAGAGTGGCTCTAAATATTACAGGCCCCAGTTCTCTAATATTTTGTTTCCTCAGTATGTCCAATATCTAAAGCACAAATGGCAGATCTCACGCTATTAACAACAGAACTGGGCTCCAGACAGGAGACTCCTATGGCATGAAACATGAAACATCCTTTCAACATAATAACCGAAAATAAAAGATTTCTCAATGGACGGACATTGGTTGGCTCGCCAGTATGGATAGGTAACTTTTTGACATTAATAAAAGCACCAACTCTTTACACTCAAGCATTGCATCATATCATATCCCTCCTGAAAATGAAATATGACGATATATTGGAAACAGTTCCATCTGAGACTAAAAAGTGAGGCAAAAACATGGCTCTTTTCTTAAGGTTGCTTGCATTCCTGCATGACAAAGTAAACAACTATATTCTAGAACTGGATAACCTGCTGAACTAGCGCGCACAAAATAATCCTAAACTACCAAGCTCATTAAAACAGGAGGTCATTTGATTTCAAACTGATGTAAATAAATTGTTGATAGAAAAGGAGTTTGAAATGCTAATAGTACAGTTTTGCTGTCAGGTTAAAAAACCCCCTTTGGCACTTTCTACTCACTTCACATAGAATTAGTCAAGAATCGATAACTCCTCTTTCATTCTCACCCTCACCAGAACTGCAAATCCATACTTTTGGTTAATGAAATTTGTAAGTAGACGTCCCATGCCAAAGATATTCATATACCCTCAATTTTCGTAATTATTTAACAGCAATAATCTTATTCAGTATTTTATGCAAAAGATCCAACCTCTCTTAGACGTAATGCATGTAAACCGTTTTTTTTCATCGATTTTTTAAATTACTTAATCCACTTTGAGCTTCCCATCTACTGTAATTTCATTAATCGTAAGATTTGATTGCTCCATTTCTCACGCTTGTGTTATTAGTCAAGTAAATTTTAAGCATTTTAATTTTATGTCAACCTACTCGTGTTATGTCCTAACATGCTTAATTTATCGTATTATTTTTGTTTAACCTAAATATACGATCGTGTTCTAGCCTGTGGTAAACTCTGTAATAACATATTTGAGATAAATGTCTATGTTATAGTCCAACACTCCTGTGTTCTCTGAAAATTATCCTTAATTTGTTCAATAATAGGTAGCTACATGGTCATGTTGCCACCCATGTAAAGCAAAATACTCTTTAAATTGCACCCTGCTGTCCAGAATCCTATTTTTCACTTTCTCTCCCATCTTTCTCTTTTAGGCAATGCTCATCCATTACTCCCTTGTGTGAAAACCATTCTCCAAGCTATTTCTCTTTAAATTTCATCAATTTAAGGCATTTTTGTGTTTTGTTTCAATTTGTTCTTGAGTTGTTAAAGTTAGGTGCGAGAATTAATTTAATGAAATTCTTGATACAAAACATAACATGGAGGAAATCATGATAATGAGATTCTAATCATATATAATTATGTTAGTATCTAAATTTTGCCCACAGATATCAGATTAAGGTGTTCTTTAGATTGTTGGAAAGAAGATCTCAAGAGCTACAACTCTTATGAAGACCTTGAAGACAAATTATTTCATCTAAGGGGTGAAAAGTAGAACAGACAATATGACGTCATCAGACGATATAAGGTTGGGAAAATTACCATAACTTTTCTTAAGGATATAGGATTAAGGTGTTCTTTAGATGGTTGGAAAGAAGACTTCAAGATCTACAACTTTTAGGGAGACCTTGAAGACAAATTCTATCGTTTGAAGGGTAGAAAACGGAACAGAAGATGACAATAAATAGTAACTGAGACGATGAACAGTAACTGGGACGATAAGAATGAACAGTAACTGAGATGATAGAAATGAACAGTAACTGAGACAATAGGAGTGAACAGTAGCTGAGACGGTGGGAATGAACAGTAACTAAGATGATAAGAATGAACAGTAACTGAGACGTTGGGTATGAACAGTAACTGAGACGATGGGTATGAGCAGTAACTGAGACAATAGGGGTGAATAGTAGTTGAGACGATACTAAATCACTTTCTACACTCTTTAGAACATATCTCCTCATAAAGACCATAACTTTTGACTCAAATGTCTAAAAATTTCATGTTATATACTGTTGAAAAGATAAAAGAAACATCTACAACTTCCTAAAAGATAACTTTGCCTAAATCAGCCAGATCAACCCAGAAATTTCCCTGAAGTCAGTACATGAATTTTCCCCCTTATGAAACCTTGCGAATCATGGAAGAAATCAAAATCATATACCAATAGCATCAATAGATCGTAGTTTTTACAAAGCTTTAGTGGGCATTTCAAGCCCCAAAATGTCATTGTTTCAAAAATCTCAAATACAAAAGACACTTGAACAATGAACTACTCAAAATGCAACTAAAGCCTTGGTTCCAAGATTAGCTTAAATTACAACAACATTTCAAAAGTGGAGTGATACTCTTGGCCTTTGAGTACTCAATCTCCTACTCTTCACCTGCTTGTGGAAAGGAAAATGGAGGTGAACTTGAAGCCCGTGGGTAACAATTTTACAGTTTGCAACAAGCAAAGACATTTTTAATACATTTTGAATGCAGAAATTTATGTGTATGAAAAATCATGATTGCATTACTCCTATCAACTTATCATGAACACATAAACACATCAAATGGTTTGGGTATGTCCAAAACATAACACACTACACATTTCCAATGAAATGGTCCTATGTAGTCATGAATTCATGAGGGAGTCCTTGAGGGAGCTCCATGCCACTAGCGTGCAGGTGGGAGAAGCGTATACTTCGATCAACGTGCACGTGACGGTTCTTGAGGGACTACCACAAACCCACATAACACATAGAATTTAAAAATCTTGTAAGCTTGATGCCCACAAAAGCACATTCTCTTGAAAACTTGCTTTTCATAAGCTTGTTATATCTTAAAAACCATTTCCAAAAGTATGGCTTCATAATCATGCATCATTTCAAAGAATCATTTTAGTGAAACAAATTTTCATGTATTATCCCACAAATCATGTATAAGCATGTAGAAAAATCTTGCAGCACTTAACAACATTAAATGTACATGAAAGAGGTGGTTGCAAAATTAATTACTGTCATTTATTGACAGAAGCTTTTGTTAGCTTATCGCCTAGCTATAAAAGTGAAACTCACCTTGAAGTCCTTGACTATGGCTTGTTCAAAAATGTCTCTCCTCTTGCTCCTCTTGTCTTTCTTGATTTTCTTCAACATTGATAAAAACCCCATATCAGAAGGATTCAAATTGAAAAACCCAAAGAACCGCATGCATGAAATTGATACTGGAATACTTATACCCATACCTTTCCTAAGCTCTTTAAACCAAAAACCCTTCAAAACTCCAAAAGATTAAAATCCACTTACCTTAAATCTTCACCAAATAATGATTTTCTTGGCTCCAATGGAAGCTCTAATCTTCCTCTTTCTTTTTCCCTTCTTGATCACTCTCAAAATCCCTTTTGAAGGTTAAGAAAAATCAAAACCTAGCTTGCTCTTCTTTCTTTCCCTAAACTCACGAAACTCTCTCCCTTCTTTCTTCAATTTCATTTTTCTCTCTCTTCCAAAAGCAAAACACCCCATTTTCTTCTCTTTTACACCATTTATCATTACATATGGTCCCTTTTGTTCTTCCTTTAATGCCTTATATTTTTTAAACTTAAGTGACTTGCCAAAATTGGCCTTACACTCTCCCACTACTTAAATAGTTCAAGGCCCTTAGCCCATGGCATATTATCTTACCCACATTAACAAGCTAATTAATTCCAACATGACAAATCTAGCAAGACCCCAAAATTAATCCAATCATGCTTATAAAAAAAATTTCTAGGGCCAACATTTCTCCCCCTCTTAAGAAAATTTTGTCCTCGAAATTCTTACCTTAGTCTTTGAAAAGGCGTGGATACTTTTCCCTCATGGCCTCCATGAGCTCCCATGTGGCCTCTTCAACGGAGTTGATTTCTCCACAAGACTTTAACCAGTTGAACCGTCTTGTTCTTGAGGACCTTTTCCTTGGTATCTAAGATCTTTACTGGAATCTCCTCATAACTCAAATGAACCTCAGTAGTTTTAATGATGTGGGATGGATCTGATCTATACCTCCTCAACATGGATACATGAAAGACGTCATGTATCTATGACAATTCTGGTGGTAGCGCCAACCTACAGGCTAGCGGTCCAATCCTCTTTACAATCTCATATGGGCCCACATATCTCGGACTCAACTTGCCCTTCTTGCCAAACCTCATGACTCCTTCCTAAGGAGATGTCTTAAGAAAGACTTTCTCACCAACTTCATACTCCATCTAATTTCGGTGTGCATTAGTATAACTATTCATTCTATCTTGTGCTGCCTTAAGCCGTTGTTTAACTAGATTAACCTTATCAACTGTCATCTGAAGTAGCTCGGGTCCTATCAGTTTCCTTTCTCCTTCTTACATTTCCTTCCATATAGTGCTTCATATAGAGCCATTTGAATGCTTGAATGGTATGAATTATTATAAGCAAATTTGGCCAATGGTAAATGCTCGTCCTAAACTCCCTTAAAATCCATAACACATGCTCTAAGTATTCCCTCAAGTGTTCAAATGGTCCTCTCAGATTGACCATTCGTCTGGGGATGAAAATCCATGCTAAAGTTCAACTTGGTTCCGAGAACCTCTTACAAGCTTCCCTAGAATCTTGAAGTGAATTGAGGATCCCTGCCAGAGGCTACTGAATCTGGAACCCCATGTAATCTTACTATCTCATCAATATACTTCTTGGCTAGCAAATGCAGAGAGTTAGTTTGCTTAATTGCCAAGAAATGGGCTGACTTCGTGAACCGATCAACAATGACCCATATGGCATCATGCTTCCTACTAGTCTTAGGCAAACCCATCAGAAAGTTCATAGTTACCCTTTGCCACTTCCTCTCAGGAATGGACAATGGCCTTAACTTGCCTGAAGGTGCCTGGTGCTCAGCTTTGACTTACTAACACACTAGACACTTGCTCACATATTCTACTACATCTCTCCTCATACCTTTCCACCATAAATGTTCTTTCAGATCTCTGTACATCCTGGTGCTACCTGGGTGCATGGCATAAGGCATATTATGTGCCTCATCCAGTATTTCATCCTTTACTTCCTTGACATTTCAGATACAAAGTCTATTTCCTACAACCATAAGTCCATCATCCCTCACTACCACTTTAGATTTTTTGTCATTCTGAATTTCTTCTCGGAGCTTACTCAATTCTACATATTGCGCTTATAACTCCTTTTCTCCCTGAGTATCAGCCTCACTCTGAAAGTAGCAACAATACATTTAGGTTCCTCTTGTTTTAAACTTATCCTAAGCTTAGCCATCTCCTCTAATAGCGGCAGGTAAACTGTTTGAACATGAGCTATAGAGGATTTCCTGCTCAAGGCATCCACTATCACATTTGCCTTTCTTAGATGGTACTCAATTAATAGGTCATAATCCTTGGGCAACTTTAACCACCTTTTTTGTCTTAAATTCAATTCCTTTTGGCTCAACAAATACTTAAGACTTTTATGATCGATGAAAATCCTCGTTTGAACCCCATACAGATAATGTCTCCAAATCTTCAGGGAAAAAACTATTGCTGCTAATTCTAAATCATGGGTTGGGTAATTTAGTTCATAAGGCTTTAGCTGTCTGGAGGCCTAAGCTATTACCTTATCTTCTTGCATCATCACACAATCCAAACCCTTCCTCGAAGCATCACTGTATACTGTATAACCCTTATCTTCCATAGGTAAAATCAAAACTGAGGCACTTGTCAGTGTGTGCTTAAGCTCCTCAAAGCTTTTCTAACATTCTTCACTCTAGAAATTTTTTTTATTCTTCCCCAATAACTTAGTCATCGGAGCAGCTATCATAGAGAATCCCTCAACGAATCTCCTATAATATCCTACCAACTCAAAAAACTCCTTACCTCTTTCACTGTCTTGGGTGCATGCCAATTTACCACTGCTTCAACCTTCCTTGGATCAACACGTACCCCATCTTTCGAAATCACATGCCTAAGGAATATCACTTCATAAAGCCAAAACTCACATTTTCTGAATTTGGCATAAAGATCCATCTCCCTTAATGTCTGCACACAATCCTGAGATGCTCCTCATGTTCTCCTTCACTCTTGGAATATACTAGAATGTCATCGATAAACACTATGACAAACTGATCTAGATATTCCTTAAAGACCCTATTCATAAGATCCATAAAAGTAGATGGAGCATTGGTTAATCCAAAAGGCATGACTAAAAACTTATAATGTCTATACCGTGTCCTGAAGGCTGTCTTGCTTACATCAGACTCCTTGATTTTGAGCTGATGATAGCCTGATCTGAGATCAATTTTGGAAAAGACCTTGCTCCCTGAAGCTGATCAAACAGATCATCAATCCGAGGTAAAGGATACTTATTCTTAATAGTCACCCTATTGAGTCTCCGATAATCAATGCATATGCGTCATGTTCCATCCTTCTTCTTAACAAACAGAACCCCATGGTGATGAACACGGCCTTATGAACCCCTTCTCTAGTAGTTCTTCCAACTATTTCTTAAGCTCCTTTAACTCCACCGGAGCCATTCTATAGGGTGGTATAGAAATGGGTGTGGTTTTGGGAATCAAGTCGATGGCAAACTCAATTTTCCTCACCGGTGGCAAACTAGGTAAATCCTCTAGAAACACATTTGGAAACTCCCTCACAACTGGAAAATCTTCTAACTTCCCTTCATTCCCATCAGTGTCCACAACTTGTGCTAAGAAGCCTTCACACCCCTTTTCCATCATCCTGTTAGCTAACAAAGCAGAAATGATTCTTGGTGATGGTGTTTTCCTAACCGCTCTGAAAATCACCTTCTCATCGTTGCCTATGTCAAATTACACATCCCTAAGGTTAAAATCTAACTTTGCATAATACTTATCCATAACATCCATTCCCAATATGACATCTAGCCCCTTTAACTCTAAGGGTAACAAGTCCACCACTAGTTAAGTACCCTCAAAGAAAAGCTCACAATCTTTATACACGTGACTTATAATCAGATGCCTCCTAAAGAAGTGCCAACAATTAAAGGACTTCTCAGTGGCATCAAAACAACATCATGAAATGTCATTCTTGCAAAAACAAATGAATGCGTGGATCCAGAATCAATCAACACATATACAGCAGAATTAAATAACCGAGCTATACCTATGACAACTTCAGTTGCAGCTGTAGCTTCCTCTCTAGTCATAGCAAAAACCCTGGTCTGTGTCTAACGCCTTGGCCTCCTTGAAGGAATAGTCTTCTTTGTAGTTACAAAGCTACCCACCTTCGTGACTAGTCTGGTTCCCATGACTTTTGCTCTCCATGGGGCTTGCACCTGGAACCCCTTTTGCCTTGTTACTTGGGGACAGTCTTTGATCAAGTGTCCATTCTCTCTTCATCAGAAACATGCTTCAAGTAGCTTAAATCATTCTCCCTTGTGAAGCTTCCCATAATGCTCACATTAAGGGTTTATATATTTGCTCATCCCCATTCTTCCAGTGCCTCCTACACTCGAGGCTTGCCCCGAAATTGCTCTTGCCTACTTATTCTTGATAGGACCATTACTCCCCACTTCACTCTGAGTATGGTAACTTCTTGTACTCCTCTCATGCCTTAGAGTGCTTATCCCCTTTTTAGTAGACTGTTCCCTATTCTTCCTCTTCCTTCTCACTTCATTTATGATATTTTCCAGCTTCTCAACTTGAAGTGCAGCATCTACCAATTGTTGGTAGTCACAGAAATTATGAATCAGGACTTTCTCCTTGATTCCCAAATGCAATCCTCCCTTAAACTTGCAGCACTTATCCTCCTCATTAGCAATATTGTTGGCTGTATATCGTGACAACTGGGAGAACTTCAGCTCATACTCACTCACACTCAGGTCTCTCTATGTGAGATTTAGAAACTCTCTAGCCTTCTCTTAGACATACACCCTCAAGAGGTACTTCTTCCCGAACACTTCCACAAAATCTCTTCAGAATAACATTGGAGGCATCACTTGACTGTGGGGCACTGATTCCCACCAATGAAGAGCATCTCCTTGAAGCAAGCTCACTGCATAATCTAACTTCTCTTCATTAGAGTACTTCATCTAAATCAGAACCCTCTCGGTCCTCTTCAACCATGCTTCAGGCTCTTTGGGATTTGTAGTCCCATGGAAATCTACAACTCTATACTTGCGGAGCTTATCATACTGTCCACTCCTCTCCACTAGAGCTTGCATCAAGACTTATGACCCTTAGCCCATGGCATATGTGAAAGCTTGGGCAAAGGCCTGAAAGAACTGTGGGTCCATAGAAGGCATAGAAGGAGGAGATGGTGGCACTTCATGCTGCACACTAGGTGCCTCAAGATTAGGAGTAGAGTGTGTCCCAGCATCTTGCGGGACATAAGATTCATCCGTGCTCCCTTGGCGAGAGCCGGATTGAGTCAGAGTTCCTTGAGTTCTCCTTCGAGGCGGCATTTTTCACTCCTTGAATAGAAAACCATTGAAAATCTTTAGTTTATGCAAAAAAAATTCAAAGTACGTAAAACAATTCAAATCGGATAAAACAATTTCAAATCATGAGAAACAAATTAAAACTTTCATGTCTTAAGTTACCCATTTCATACTTAGGATAATCTAAAACCTAATCCCAAACGTGGACCCAAATTTAGTCGCTCTGATACCATAATATGTTGGATCCCGTTTCCGGAGCCCAATAACCAGACTAATAAACCTTATGCTTATTACCCAGTAGGGTTATTTGCCATTATTCCACTAGGTTGGTGTGCCCACACCAGTCAATTACCCGAATTAAAACTAGCCTTCTTTAAAGAAATTGTAGCTCTAAGTCTCTAGTTTTTTTTGAATTAAAAATCATCTCAATCGAAGTTCTAAAGCTTAAGATATACTTAAAAAGCTAAAGCGTGTTCATACCCCAATCATGCTCTCTCAACCGATCTCTCACTTACTCTAATGAAAACTTTCTCAAAACAACTCCAAAAGATATAACTTTCCATGGAGAGACAGAAAAAGATGTTAGGAATCTTTTGCTTCAAGAATCAATTCATTTGGAGGTCGGATAAGGAAGTTATACCCGAAAGAATCGAACATGTTTATACCATCAATCAATTTGTACCTATCTTGGCGCAACTGCCATAACACACACTACAAATGTCGGATTGACTTTGGTTTTAGACGGTAAAAAAGAAGACTTCTAGATCTACAACTTTTGTGAAGAACTCAAAGCAAGATTCGATCTATAAAAGGATCAAAAATAGAATAGAAAATATTAAGACGATACAAAAAGTCAAACTAAGACGATCAATCTAAGACAGTGAATAGTAACTAAGATGAAGCAAAACTAAGACGATGAATAGTAACTAAGACGACGAACAGTAACTAAGATGAAGCAAAGCTAAGATGAAGCAAAACTAAAACGATGAACAATAACTAAGACGATGAACTGTAACTTAGACGATTCGAAGTCATTCTCTACACTCTCCAGAGCATCTACCCTCATAAGGACCATAACTTTCGACTTAGATGTCCAAAAATTTCATGCTATATATCGTTGGAAAGATAAAAAGAAAGACCTATAACTTTCTAGAAGATAACTTTTCCTAAATTAGCCCAGATCAACCAAAAATTTCCCTGAAGTCAATACACAAATTTTCCCCTTATGAAACCTTAGGAAACATGAGAGAAAACAAAATCATAAACCATTAGCATCAAAATATCGTAGTTTTACAAAGCTTTAGTGAAAATTTCAAGCCCCCAATACATTAATGTTTCAAAAATCCCAAAATACAACCGATACATGAACAATAAATTGCTCAAAATGCAACCAAAGCCTTGGTTTTAAAGATTAGCTTAAAATACAACAACATTTCAAAAGTGGAGTGATGCCTTGGCCCTTGACTACTCAATCTCTTGCTCATTACCTGCTTGTGGGGAGGAAAGTGGGGGTGAGCTTAAAGTCCATGGGTAACAATTTTATAGTTTGTAACAAGCAAAAACATTTTAAAAAATATTTTCAATGCAGAAATTCATATGTATGCAAATCACGAATGCATTACTCCTATCAACTTTCCATGAACACATAAACATATCAAATGATTTGGGTAAGTCCGAAACATGATGCACTACACATTTCCAACGAAATGGTCCTGTGTAGTCATGAATTCTTAAGGAAGTCCTTGAGGGAACTCCATGCTACTAGTGGACAGGCGGGAGAAGCCTATACTTAGGTCAACGTGCACATGACGGTTTTGGAGGGACTACCACAAACCCACATAACACAGAGATTTCAAAATCTTGTAAGCTTGATGCCCAAAAAGGCACATTCTCTTGAAAACTTGCTTTTCATATGCTTATTATATCTTAAAAACCACTTCCAAAGGTATGGTTTCATAATCATACATCATTTCAAAGAATCGTTTTAAAAACAACTTCCCATAAATTATCACACAAATCATATATAAGCATGTAGGTATTTAATGCACATGAATGAGGTAGTTACAAAATTAATTTCTGTCACTTATTGGCAGAGAACTTTTATTAGCTTATCACCTAACTATAAAAGTGTAACCCACCTTGAAGTCCTTGACTATGGCTTGTTCAAATATGCCTCTCTTCTTACTCTTCTTGTCCTTTTTGATTTTCTTTAACATTGACAAAAATTTCAAATCAAAAGAATTTAAAATTGGAAAACCCAAAGAACCACATGCATGAAATTGATCCTGGAATATTTATACCCGAACCTTTCCTAAGCTCTTTGAATCAAAAACCTTTCAAAACTCTAAAAGGTTAAATACAACTTACCTTAAATCTTCACCAAATAATGATTTTCTTGGCTCCAATTGAAGCTCTAATCTTCCTCTTCCTTTTTCCCTTCTTGATTACTCTCAAAATCGCTCTTGAAGGTTAAGAAAAATCAAAACCTAGCTTGCTCTTCTTTCTTTCCATAAACTCACGAAACTCTCTCCCTTCTTTCTTCAATTTCGTTTTTCTCTCTCTTTCAAAAGCAAGACACCCCATTTTCTTCTCTTTTACACCATTTATCATTGCATAAGGTCCCTTTTGCCCTTACTTTAATGCCTCATTGTTTTTAAACTTAAGTGACTTGTCAAAATTGACCTTACACTTTCCCACTACTTAAATAGTTCAAAGCCTTTAGCCCATGTCATATTATCTTACCCACATTAACAAGCTAATTAATTCCAACATGAAAAATCTAGCAAGACCTCAAAATTAATTTAATCATGCTTATAAAAAAATTTCAGGGGAAAAAAAGGGTCACTCATTGAGTTCGCAAAACCTATCCAAAATTTGCAAACATTTTTCAAAATCAGAAGAATGTCCTATTAAGTAAACGGGAGTATTCCTATAGCATACAAGTAAAGAATTGAGGTCGAGATCAGTTGGCGTCTGCATTTGTATTTTCTTATGTTTGTATCAATTTTTATATTTTGAAATTTCTGTACAATGCGAATTTGAAACTAAGACTGCAAGTATTTTGTATTTGAAATGAGCCCAAATGGGTATTGAAATTTGGATGATTGTATTGCTACGATTGAAAAGTTTATGAATAAAGTGGGCCCGTTTTGGATTTTTGAATTCCTTTATACGTGATCAATTAAATTTAAAAAACTTATACTAAATTATTCGAGTGTTTGACTGTTCTATAGCATGTCGCTCTTGTGGGGTATGTACTCGAATATTACTCAGAATGTCGGGCATGTATCTTGTAAGGGTGGGGTGCTACACATAATATAATTATGTCCTTTCACTTATAGTGATTCTCTTCAATCTTAAAGTTTTAATGTACCTTAAATATTTATCATGTGCTCCTAAAAGATATATATAACTATACCGTGTACTTCTTGATCAATATAGAAAAATATAAAGTTGCATTACATTATTATCATGTACGCTTTCAAGACGAATCTATTCTATGACCCACGTAGTACATAGAAACGCATCAATGCATGATGGTTGATGGTTTGTAGATTAGTGGAGGCAACATCAATCTGATTGAACTCAATTTATTAAATTTAAAAATTGAATTTTAAATAGCAAAATCTTGAGTTTTAAGTTAAATTTTGAATAAATGTAATTCAAGGTCTGAATTTATTTTAAATTAAATAAAATTCCAATTAATGTTAAGCTCAATCAAATTCAAATAGAATTTTAGCCTTGTAAATGCGGAATGTGGTGAAAATATTGGTCGACTCTGTATTGCCAATACCAATAAAATCATAGCAAAGGCATGCACATGATTGAACCATACAAATTGTCAAGCTGTGGTTGTTTTTCTTCCTTCAATTTCATTGTTCTTTACTTCCATTATTATTTTGAGTGGACCACACAAACAAGTGTCACTTTTTTCTGGCCCAGCTTCGACCTTCCCCTACATCGCAACGAATTCTCAAATCGAAACATTTTGGACCCATTCTTTAGTTACAATTGATGGATGTACTATTATAACTTATACAAATTGATGGATGTAATATTATAACTTATACAACGTTTTCTATTTCTTTGTCCGGTAATTAAATTTTAATCTTTCGGAATGTGATATAGCAATCCTACTTTCTGCAACCAACAAGTATATAATTCTGAAGAAAAAAAACACGGTTGTCAGATGACCTAAAGCCGCTGCTGGGGTTGTAATTTACCGTATACATTTATAATATAGAATTTGAAGAAAACAAAAGCTAGACATTGAAATGATTTATAGGCACTTCCCATCATGCATATAAAAATCCCTATTGCTCAGATTTAATGTTTCAATTACCAATGTATTAAATGATAATAATTTAACATACAAATATTTCATTGATTTTGTGTACGTAAAGTTGTTCATAAATTAGATTGCTGAAAATTTTGTGATTTTGGTGTGTTTTATTTAAATAGCGTAGTTTAAACAACAACTTATCTAAATAGAAGTAAAATAAACTAACATGACGATGGTAGTTAACTATCTCATTCAACAACATTACTGAAATCTTTGATTTTATATTGGAAAGAATATAGAGAATGAAACTTTGAATTGTGAAGGAAAATTAGCCTTAACCTTCTGTATTATAAGCTTCTAGCTAGCCCAAATGATAATCTACAGTGAATTTTAGTTTGCTTTTCTTTTTTTCCTTTTCCTTATAATGGTACTCAAGTGGATATCACATATGAGATCATTATAAAAACTTGAAATTTTCTATAAATGCTTGAAACTGAAATGACTAGTCTGTTCAACTTACAACTTCATAAAGCATTTTGATATGCTATTTCAATTCAACTACGATTAAAATAGAATTATCCCATTGCCTAAATCTCCACAAGACACCCAGTAATTAATTATAAAATCTCTTTTTTTTTTATTGTACGTAGATTCTGAAATTCTTTGGTTAATATCTTGGAATACATATGAAGTAACCCTTCATTTGGGATTGGACCAGTCGCCTTCGCAAGTAACAACATACAATAAAGCAGGCACATCTTAATTACTATATTCAGACAAGAACTTGGACCCAAGTACGTGATTGTATTTATTAACTATGGGATAAATGACAATGAAGACAATAGTCAAGACAAAGAACCTAAATTGTGGAGGTGAGAGTTCTACAATTAGCTATAAAAGAAAAATATTCAGGTCTGAGATATGCACTAAGAAGCGGTTATATAATTGAACAGATTTAAGAAATCGAGATGGATTCTGCAGAAGAGTTAAAGAACGTAGAATTTATGAATATTGAAGATGGTGGAGCCAACGCTGATCATAATAGACCCGATGACCAAGGCGTCATTTCTGCTCATACGGTTGGCCAAGGTGTGTACATAGCTCATGTTTAATGTTTTACTCTTTTGTGCAACTATCAAACATACAAATCCAAGCACAATCGCCAGATTTGACTGTATGGTCTATATAGTTCTACTTCTACTCTAGAAAAGATATTGCAGTGTTAATATTCTGTTGATGTTTTTATGATTCAACATTGAGAGGACCAGAACTTAAGTCATTGGGGATTGCAGATTCATGGCAACAAATGGGATTCTTGCTGGTGACAGGCTTCAACTGTGGGTACTTATTGAGTTATCCAAGTTTGATAATGGCTCCTACGGGTTGGACATGGAGCATCATACTCCTATTTGTCATCGGCTTCTATTGTGCCTATGGTAACTGGCTCTTAGCTGAGTTTCATTTCATTGGAGGCAAGAGGTTCATCAGATACAGAGACCTCATGGGATTTGTTTTCGGTGAGTAAATATCTGTGTCTTTTTGTCTCATGTCATCCATATAACGAATATACAGATATTGTGTATTGAATTCTTGTTCTATCTTTGTGAAGGCAAATACTTCTATTACCTCACATATATCAGTCAATTTACGTCGTTCTGTCTCGTGAACATGGGTTTCATACTCCTGGGAGGAAGAGCTCTGAAGGTATATTGGACGTACTATGGTAGAATTATTTTCGTATATGCGTTACTTCTCGGTGTCTCATAATGGTAGTACGATGAATAATTTTTCCTTTTATGCCCCATACAGGAAATGCACTTAGTTTTCAGTGATTCTCCATGGAGGCTTCAATATTTCATCATCTTCGCTGGACTAGCCTATTTCTTATTTGCATTTCTGATCCCAACAATGTCTGCCATGAGGACCTGGTTGGTGGTATCTGCTATTATGACTTTCTCTTACATCATTCTTCTTATGGTTATGGCGGTCGAAGATGGTATGTAGTTGTCCATTCCAATTTCCATGGCGCATACTTGCAAGTAGTTTGAGCCCTACGCTTGTTGGTATTGGCTTTGCATAGTTTACTTGTCTGTTGCTCTCTCAATGACCAGGACTGTCCAACAAAGGAAGGAGCTACGATGTTGGTGGAAGCCAAGTGAGCAAGGTGTTCAATGCTTTTGCTGCAATTTCTGCCATCAACGGTGCCAACTCCGGAGGGCTTCTACCAGAAATGCAGGTAGAGCAATATTACCCGAACACGTGAAAATGTATTTTTATGTTTAGTCTAAATGTGAAATGTTTTTTTGCAAATGCAGTCAACTTTACGACAACCGGCCATGAAGAATATGAGAAAAGCTTTGTTAATGCAGTTTACACTGGGGTTGTTCTTCTATTATGGTGTGGCTATAGTTGGATACTGGGCTTATGGTTCATCCGTTTCATGGTACCTCCCACAACAGATTTCAGGTCCCAAGTGGGTGAAGATTCTAATAAATGCTCTAGTATTTCTACAATCGGTAGTCTCTCAAATGGTATGATCTTTGCATTTCTCGTTAATTTAATTTCATAGCTAGTCTAGTGACAAGTTTAAATTAATATGCTATTAGTAATCATAATTGACACCATTTCCTCCGTTACTAAAATCTGAATCATTACATTAAGGGGAGTCCCTGACACCATGAATTATTATTTTAAACTGACACTTTCGATATATAATCACCTAATGTCGTCCGTGGCCCATGAAAATCAACCACTAGATATGTTGAAATTCTCTATAAAGCAAATCTTAAAGAATACCGAAGATACACAAACTTTGTAAAATTATGGTCTTATGTCCCAATTACCCAACCCATTGCATGCATCCCAAAGTTAATTTTTCTTAATTTATTGTTAATTTAAACACACTTATACACATATATATCGTTTTTCTCTTTTCTTTTCTAATTGAGATTTTGATGCCTACATATAGTTATATGTACAAAAAGGAGAATTGTTTTGTGCTCTTTACTTCGATTTTATTTTAACTATATGTTTTTTATTATTAAAACAGATGTTTATTTCACCAGTTCATGAGGCACTTGATACCAAGTTCTTGGACGTGAAGGAGAAGTTGCATTCAAGCAAAAATGTTAAGAAACTATTCCTCCTTCGTGCTCTCCTTTACACATTAAACACTTCCATTGTAGCGGCCCTTCCATTCATGGGAGACTTTGTCACCTTGATCGGATCTTTCTCTCTTACTATTCTCACCTTTGTCTTCCCAAGCATGATCTTCCTTAAGGTAATTAATAACTATTTCACCCCCTAACTACAATAACAAACTTGGACAGCAAAGTCAATGGACAATATTTATTAAAGTCTTCTAGCAGATCATGAATTTTATTTTGTATAATATTAACAAACCATTTGTTATACAAAATACGTATTAGTAAATATATTGACGCAAAACAAGATAATTTAAAAGTAGGTCAAGTGTTCGCACTTGATCAGAATGTTCTCTAAAATCTACAAATTATGATAATTTTCAAAGTTGAATCAAAATCGAATTTTTTTTGCAATGAAAAATAAAAATTATAGATTTATAGATAAATGGCACTCAATAAGAAATATAATTAAATGTAAATTAATTAAGATTGTTATATGGTTATATTAATATGTGCACTTGGTTTTATCTGAACGCCACAGGTGAAGGGAAAGATAGCAAGGATAGAGAAGAAGATATGGCATTGTTTCAACGTTATTGCCTTTTCCCTGCTTACAATAGCCACCACAATTTCTGCTGTCCGGTTAATCATCAAAGACGTTACACAATACAATTTCTTTGCAGACACATGTTCAGATGATGAAGAGTTATGGGCAAAAGTCTTTACGACTTCTCCGTCACTCGGAAGCTCAAATTGGTGACTTAATCAACTGGATGTACTCAAAAGTTTTAAGAAGTTATAATTCGAGAAAAAAATTAAAAATAGCCCTTCTCCTTATATAGCATCTGATGTCACATACGATTATATGAATGTCTAAGGAACGGCAGAACGTTGAAATGCTTATAATATTGATTAGCTTTAATGCGGATTCAGGCTGTATAATGTCTGCTATTGTTTTTATATTTTAATCCTTGCACCTATATATATTTAAAAATTAGAATAGAAAAGGAAATATTCCACTTGCAAATTACGCACTGTCCTGTTTGCTAATGGGAAGCATTAGTGGCCTTGATATAGACAATAAATCAATTACTTTTCGTAAGTTATCCCTGTAAAAACTTTTATTTAGTTTTCTTCTTGATTTTATCGTATCCGGATTAAGAAACTTAGTCCGTGCACAATTTTCGATAAGAATTTTAGTTAAACCTCATTTATGACTTCTCTTAATATTTTGTATGAAAGTTTAACTTTTTAATATTAGTATGCCATGACCATTATATATACAGTATGTTGTTGATAATTAGATCAATTGTCTTATAATAAGCAATCTTTGAGTACAAAATACTAGAAATATAAGGGATTTCAAACCAAATTAAGTCACTCTTTTAACACGGTTAAATTTGTTGTACTTATTATATGGTCATTAGTAAAATAATTTTTTTATATAATAATGATCATTAAATAATAATAATTAATTTGTATTTAAACAATAAGTGTCTTAGACTTTCACCTAAAATAAAATATTATTTATTGTAAATTAAGCGTAATAATATTAGTTTAGTTTGATATAAAGTTAATGGGCTAAATATAGTTTCAAGTCAAATTTGAATTAAGGACAAGTTTAATTTTAATTTGAAAGCTAAAATCCTCAGTTTTTTGTTATAACGTATAACTCATCAAGATAATATTATCTTAATCCATAAATATAAAAATATAAAAATTAAAATAATGTTATTTTAATTAAATGCCGATTTGAATGATTTAAACTAGATATGAAGGTGTAGTTAAAACTGACAAAAAAGTTTAGGCAATTAAGTAGAATATGTTCTATTAAAATGATTTCATTTTAGTGCATCCCAACCTAAGTTAAGACCACTTTTGTTACGAGAAGCATTTTACAAAGTGACTTGGGTGTCAAAGAAATGGACTCACATCACTTAATATCAATTCAAGCCCATCAACACAAAATGAGAGTCTAGCACGGAGAGTCTCATCAAAACCTATCATATATCCACACACAAGAGAGCATGGTCCAAAAGATTCTAGAAGACAGAAATTGCTATAACAAACTCTGTTGAAACAATTTGTTATTTGATATATATGAGCTGTCAAATTCTTTGTTGTAAAAATCTGTTAGAAAATCCTATACAAATTGAGGTCTTCAGGTACATGAAATTTTTCATCAATCAATACAAATATACAAATATTATATCATTTTCATGGTATCAGAGAGCTTCGATAGACAAATATCTAATGACTAACACAGCAAATCAATCATCTTTTACCAATCATTCTTCTTCATAGCAAACACAAGTCCCTACTACCTCACTTGATTTTCTAGTCTTTGCAAAAACACTTAACTTCAATCTTCTTATCAAGCTTGATAGAAAGAATTTTATCCACTGGCGAGCTCAAGTTTTGACTGTCATTCAAGCTCTTGAGCTTGATGATTTCATCTCTGCAGAATTTATTCCACCTTAGTAGTTTCTCTCAAGACCATCGTCAACTATTGCTCAAATAAATCCAGACTATAGAGCTTGGCCCAGATCGGATCAACTGCTTCTATGTTGGCTACTCTCGACAATAGGAGAGGAGGTTATTAGACAAGTTAATCAGTCTAAAACCTCCTTTGAAGTTGGGCAAATTCTTGAGAAGCTTTATGCTCAGACATCTATGGTGCAAGTTTTATAGCTAAAGCAAGAACTATCAACCATTCAGAAAGGATCATTAACAATCAATGAGTAAATGCAGAAAATTAAATCAATTGGAGATGTTCTTCTCTTGGTAGGACACTCTGTGACTGAACATGAGCTAATTCTTAGTGCACTAAATGGCCTAGGGCATGAATATGACCCTGTGGTTGTTCTTTTAACTCACACTATGACTTTATCCACTCTTCAAGAAGCACAATACTCTTTGATGATGCATGAAACTCGACTAGAACAACTAAACACAATCTCTCAAACCAATATCCCAGCACCTACTACAAATTTTGCTAGCTATAGCAATCAGAACAGAAATAACAATCAAGGAGGACGTTCTAGTTCTAGAGGCTAAGGAGGTCATGGCAGAGGAGGTAGATGGTCTGGCAACTCTTATATTTTTTGCCAATTATGTCAGAAGCCAGGCCATGACGCGCTAAAGTGCTATAGGCGCTTCGATCAATCATGGCAAGGTACACAATCTACCTGGAAATCTCAACATTCACAGCCTAATTTTTAGGGGAAATCTTAGTCTACACACAACTCTTTTCATACTTTTCTTGCTCACAATCAGTCCTACACTACTTCAGAACTTGCAAGTAGCACTACATATTTTGTATACAGTGGTGCTACAAATCATGTAATAGCAGACATTCAGAACTTGTCCATTGGCTCAGAATATGGAGGCAAAGAGCAACTAACAGTGGGAAATGGTAATGCCTTACTATAGCTCATATTGGTTCATCATTCATTAAATTTCATGATAACACATATACACCTCTAGCTTTAAAACAAATACTACATATGCCTTCTATAACCCAACAATATTTTGAGTATTTCTACATTGAAAAAGGATAATAAAATTGTAGTTGAATTTTCTGATGACTGTTGTCTTTTTAAGGATAAGGTTTCAAGAATGATTCTGCTTAGGGGAGTGCTTCAAAATGGCCTTTACTACCTTAAAGCATCATCTACCCAGCCTAAATCTAC